>OX183136.1:0-145062 GCA_945261195.1 Cryptosula pallasiana
CCCCAAACCCCACACCCCAAACCCCAAACCCCAAACCCAACCCCAAACCCCAAACCCCAACCCCCAAACCCCAAACCCCAACCCCAAACCCCACACCCCAAACCCCAAACCCCAAACCCCAAACCCCAAAACCCCAAACCCCAAACCCCAAACCCCAAACCCCAAACCCCAACCCCAAACCCCAAACCCCAAACCCCAAACCCCAAACCCCAAACCCCCAACCCCAAACCCCCAAACCCCAAACCCCAAACCCCAAACCCCAAACCCCCAAACCCCAAACCCCAAACCCCAAACCCCAAACCCCAAACCCCAAACCCCAAACCCCAAACCCCAAACCCCAAACCCCAAACCCCAAACCCCCAAACCCCAAACCCCAAACCCCAAACCCCAAACCCCAAACCCCAAACCCCAAACCCCAAACCCCCAAACCCCAAACCCCAAACCCCAAACCCCAAACCCCAAACCCCAAACCCCAAACCCCAAACCCCAAACCCCAAACCCCAAACCCCAAACCCCAAACCCCAACCCCAAACCCCAAACCCCAAACCCCCCCAAACCCCAAACCCCAAACCCCAAACCCCAAACCCCAAACCCCAAACCCACCCAAACCCCAAACCCCAAACCCAAACCCCAAAACCCCAAACCCCAAACCCCAAACCCCAAACCCCAAACCCCAAACCCCAAACCCCAAACCCCAAAACCCCAAAACCCCAAACCCCAAACCCCAAACCCCCAAACCCCAAACCCCAAACCCCAAACCCCAAACCCCAAACCCCAAACCGCCCCCAAACCCCAAACCCCAAACCGCCCCAAACCCCAAACCCCAAACCGCCCCAAACCCCAAACCCCAAACCGCCCCAAACCCCCAAACCCCAAACCGCCCCAAACCCCAAACCCCAAACCGCCCCAAACCGCCCCAAACCCCAAACCCCAAACCGCCCCCAAACCCCAAACCCCCAACCCCAAACCCTCAAACCCCAAACCCCAAACCGCCCCAAACCCCAAACCGCCCCAAACCGCCCCAAAACCCCAAACCCCAAACCCCAAACTGCCCCAAACCCCAAACCCCAAACCGCCCCAAACCCCAAACCCCAAACCCCAAACCGCCCCAAACCCCAAACCGCCCCAAACCCCAAACCCCCAACCCCAAACCCTCAAACCCCAAACCCCAAACCGCCCCAAACCCCAAACCGCCCCAAACCCCCAAACCGCCCCAAACCCCAAACCCCAAACCCCAAACCGCCCCAAACCCCAAACCCCAAACCGCCCCCAAACCGCCCCAAACCCCAAACCGCCCCAAACCCCAAACCGCCCCCAAACCCAAACCGCCCCCAAACCCCAAACCGCCCGAAACCCCAAACCCCAAACCCCAAACACCCCAAACCCCCAAACCCCCCAAACCCCCCAAACCCCCAAACACCAAACCCCAAACCCCCCAAACCCCAAACCCTCAAACCCCAAAAAACCCCAAACCGCCCCAAACCCCAAACCGCCCCAACCCCAAACCCCAAACCCCAAACCCCAAACCCCCAAACCCCAAACCCCAAACCCCCAAACCCCCCAAACCCCCAAACACTCCAAACCCCCAAACCCCCCAAACCCCAAACCCCAAACCCCCCAAACCCCAAACCGCCCCAAACCCCCAAAAACCCCAAACCGCCCCCAAACCCCAAACCGCCCCAACCGCCCCAAAACCGCCCCAAACCCCAAACCGCCCCCAAACCGCCCCAAACCCCAAAACCGCCCCAAACCGCCCCCAAACCGCCCCAAACCCCAAACCGCCCCAAACCGCCCCAAACCCCCAAACCGCCCCAAAACCACCCCAAACCGCCCCCAAACCGCCCCAAACCGCCCCAAACCGCCCCAAATTGCCCCAAACTGCCCCAAACTGCCCCAAACCACCCCAAATCGCCCCAAACCGCCCCAAATCGCCCCAAACCGCCCCACATCGCCCAACCCGCCCCAAACCGCCCCAAATCGCCCCAAACCGCCCCAAACACCCTTTACCTTCCCCCAAACCCCCCAAATCCCCACAACTCGCTCCAACCCCCCCCCAACCCCCCCCCCCCCCACCCCCAAACCCCCCCCAAACCCCCCCAAACCCCCCAAACCCCCGCAAACCCCCAGGAACCCCTAGCCCCAAACCCCAAACCCCCCGGAACCCCGCGGAACCCCCGGAACCTCCCGGAACACCCCGGAACCCCCGGAACATCCCGGAACCCTCCGGAACACCCCGGAACCCCAAACCCCAAACCCCAAGCCCCAAACCCCCCGGAACCCCCCGGAGCCCCAAACCCCGGAACCCCCCGAACCCCCGGATTCGTCGAACCCCCGGAACCCCCCCGTAACCCCCGAAACCTCGGAACCCCGAAACTCCGAAACCCCGAAACTTTCCGAAACCCTCCGAAACCCTCCGAAACCCCCCGAAATCCCCCGAACCCCCCCCGAATCCACCGGAGACCCCCCCGAAACTCCCCGAAACCCCCCGAAAACTCCCTGAAAGCCCCGAACTCTTCCAACCCCCTGAACCCCCAATCCCCCTGAACCCCCAAACCCCATAAACCCCCCCAAACCCCCAAACCCCCCAAACCCCCCCCAAACCCCTCAAACCCCATAGCCATTTTTTTATGTCTTTTCTCCAGTTTTATTTATTCAAGCAGCACCAGGTTTGCTTCTGCTACTCTAAAAATAGACTATTCGAACCAAAAGCTTAGCCTACTATGTGTTATAGTTTCAGCATACAATATACTTTTTTGGTTTTTTGTACCAAAAGACTTCTCAGTCCATCAGCGGCAAAGTTTTCTATCAGCTAGCCTTTTTGGATGGCATCTTTTATTCCAACAGAAATAGAGTTTCTCTGGTTCAAAGATCGCTTATTTATTGTTGTGAGATATTTTTAGTCATTGTTCCTCTAATTTGTCAACTTTCATTTTGCTGCCAGTTAAAAGTTGTTTTTTTTTTATTCTACCCTGAGCTGCTGTAATGCTCTTGCGTTTTTTATACCTTTTCTTTGTCACCTTTTGGTTTTGGTTGTATCTGGTATTCTAGTTACTACAACACATGTCTGTCTCGATTTTCCATCTGCCATAGTTTTCCATTTTTTCTTTTCCGGAAGGTTTCAGTGTCTGTGTAATCTTGCTTTTTCGTCTTTTCTGTACCTAGCACCTCCTTCAATACGATTCCCGCTCAAACTTTGTTGTCTCCACAGCCATTTTGGTTTCGCTCATTTTAGCGCTATGAACTTTTGAGTAAAGTTTGTGTTCTAGCCTTATGCAACTTGTGTGAGCTTCCTGAGTTGCATTTAGTCTTTTTGTACTTTCCAATTCCTCTTTTTCGCTGTTACAGAGCTACTTCTATATGTTGAACGATGTCCGAGGCATTTTTAAAATACTTCTGCTCTGTTTGGGGAGCTTAGCTTCTACAAGTAAACCCAAACTCATTAGAGCTTCTCAAGAAATAATATCGCGCTCTTTTTTAATTTGATGCTGCCGATTTTTGCATCAATTGTGTATGTATGTACGTATGTATAAATGTATACTAGTAGTGTGTATGTGGCAGCTCCGGACAAAACCCCACCCTCTATTCATGGAGCTTTTCTCTTCCGCTCCGATAGAGATATAGCAATAGATTATGGTATTTTCTTATTACGTCTTGTGACTAATTCAGATATTTTTGTATCTCGATGAGCGAGAAAACCAAGATATAAAAAATTGATATAACGTGTAGAATTAATGCAGCTGCCAATGGAGATGACACGTGACTGACCAACACTTGGTATGTGCAACGCATGCTTGTTACCTCTAGTTTGGTTAAAAATATCTTCAAGTATACAATCCATTGATTTATCATGGCTTGAAGATAAATGGTATTAAAAGTGGATAGAAATCACAAAACCATCAAACAGCTCAAAAAATCGCATCATCTACAAATTGATGAAGAGCATACGATTGAATGAATATACGACTGTTCTACTAATTAGGATTTAATTTGGTGTGTATGTTGGATGTCAATATCTGTATGACGTAGAGAGTTCAGGGTCACGCTGGTCTATGATGTTGTCTTGGTGTATATGGTTTTACTGGTATTTGGCGACAGCGATCAAAGAGTGAGGGCTAATCAGGTGATACACGGATGAGCACATCGCGGCAGTCTTGGAATTAGGATAGTGGTGAGTGAACGTGCGTTATTGTTGTTCTCATGTGCCAACTATTTATCTAACAGTGTATGTACCAAAGTATTTATCAACAGATTTAGCAAAGCATAGACATTTTTACTTCACCGGACTTAAATTGTCAAAACAATCTGGATGCCAAAACCCAAACGTGCAATGGGACCACAGGCTACACCGCCTCCAAAACAAGATCAGTTTGTATTAATTATGGAAAGAGTTGTCTTCGCATACTATTGGTTCAAGGATGGTTCGAGGTTAGATGAGACACTATTAACCACTATGAAGAGTTTTATTTTAGACTGCACGATAGCGATAGAGCCGAGAGCGAACACTCGAGAAGCTAAAAAGGTTTGGGAAGATGTTAATTTTTTTAAGGATTACCATGACTTGTATATGACTGTTGACACCATCTAACTGAGGGACATTGTGGAAAGGGCTTGAGACACATGTCATAAAAACGATGGGCTGGTGTTATAGCGGTTCTAGGTCTATGGTGGGAAGTGGTACTAGTGGTAGGTTATGCTTCACAACCATAAAAAGTCTGCTGTTCAACCATTAGTATTTCAACAGTGACAATTCCATCTAAATCGGTTTTAAGCCAAACCTTCAGCTTTTACTTGATTATGATGGCTGTCAAAAGTATTGTTCTCCGCTATAGCAGTAATGTGTACTGTGTACTAAGTACTAGTGGTAGTAGTAATGTGTACTGTGTACTATGTACTAGTGGTAGTAGTAATGTGCACTGTGTACTATGTACTAGTGGTAGTAGTAATGTGTACTATGTACTAGTGGTAGTAGTAATGTGTACTGTGTACTATGTACTAGTGGTAGTAGTAATGTGTACTATGTACTAGTGGTAGTAGTAATGTGTACTATGTACTAGTGGTAGTAGTAATGTGTACTATGTACTAGTGGTAGTAGTAGTGTGTACTATGTACTAGAGGTAGTAGTAATGTGTACTGTGTACTAGATGTAGTAGTAATGTGTACTATGTACTAGAGGTAGTAGTAATGTGTACTATGTACTAGTGGTAGTAGTAATGTGTACTATGTACTATTGGTAGTAGTAATGTGTACTATGTACTAGTGGTAGTAGTAATGTGTACTGTGTACCATGTACTAGAGGTAGTAGTAATGTGTACTATGTACTAGAGGTAGTAGTAATGTGTACTGTGTACTGGTGGTAGTAGTTATGTGTACTATGTACTAGAGGTAGTAGTATTGTGTACTATGTACTAGTGGTAGTAGTAATGTGTACTATGTACTAGTGGTAGTAGTAATGTGTACTATGTTTTATGTTACCTGGCAATGATGAGCGTGTCACTGAGGGTGAAGGAGTTGGATTGCCTTTTTTGAATATACCCAGACCTGCTGTGAACAGTGCATTCGATACTTTGTGATCTCCTGTAGTATATGTTATTACATACTTGAGATACTTGTATGAGTTATAATAACATATAACACGTACATATGATATGTATATATCTTATAAGTATATATGTTGTTCTATATTAATGCCGACTGTGTATGGCTTTCGGTGACAATACCAAAGAAATATTGATGAGAGAGTGGAAGCGAGGGTTTACGTACCTTTATTCTGTGCATCTCGGCGTATGCATTGAATAATATTAGCCACACATACAGTTGTAAGCAGAGTGAATGAGAGAATCGCTGTAAGTAGTATCAGCTGATCTGATTGTGGGTGGTCTACAACCAGCTATAAGTTACTATGTACATTATGTTGTGGGTGGTCTACAACCAGCTATAAGTTACTATGTACATTATGTTGTGGGGGGTCTACAACCAGCCATAAGTTACTGTGTACATTATGTTTGTGGGTGGTCTACAACCAGCTATAAGTTACTGTGTACATTATGTTGTGGGGGGTCTACAACCAGCTATAAGTTACTGTGTACATTATGTTTGTGGGTGGTCTACAACCAGCTATAAGTTACTGTGTACATTATGTTGTGGGTGGTCTACAACCAGCTATAAGTTACTGTGTACATTATGTTGTGGGTGGTCTACAACCAGCTATAAGTTACTGTGTACATTATGTTGTGGGGGGTCTACAACCAGCTATAAGTTACTGTGTACATTATGTTGTGGGGGGTCTACATGTATTTTTTGGTGGGTCATTATGATAATCCCGCATACAATATATGAGCCATGCTCTTTATTCAGTATTTATAGAATTACGTATATTGTTACCTCAGTTATATTTCGTATGTCGTAATGTATGTACAGTTCTAGATCAGTCATATATCACACAATTGGTCAAGTATAAATATATCATTACCTGCCCCGTACACATTCAAGTAGCTCAATCCCTTGCCAACTATCACTACTATGTTTCTTCTGGTAGGATGCTTAGCAATGGCCATGGGAAATGAGAGAACACAACTAGATACCGATCCATCGATGTACACGGCTCCTTCGTTTGCTATGCAAATAGAGGAAATGGTCCTTGTCTCAAGGTCAATAACTCTGAGCTTATTTTGATGGCTGTCTACGACAAGAATCACAGATTTAGTTAAAACGAGTATTGAGGTGGGGGAGACAATACCAGTTCCATCTATGTTCACATGCCCGTCGCCATTGCTCCGACCCCATACCAAGTGTTCAGGCGGTTGTTTGCTATAAGGCTCTATTCTGTGTATACCACTTGCTGAGCTGATGTAGATGCTGCCGCAATCCGAAGAGACCACCATGTCATAGACGTTGGTGAGGCGAGGACTGCTGGTGTCAGTGAATGTAGCGAGCCCACTCACTAGTTGGGTTCCGTGTGTCTCAGTGTAAATGTATATTGCCCCCTGAAGACAAGGATTTGTTGCCATGCGTTGGATCGTTATGTTTTCTAAGGTGAAAGTCCGGTAACATTGACAAATTTCTCTATCACTCGATTGTTTTGCTGGCTGGACGCAGGTTCGAGAAAAACCTGAAATGCTTTTAGCACTAAGTGGCGGTGGATTGCACTTACACAATGCCGCAGTCGTTTCATTGCTCTCCCTGTGAAGGTTTTGTATGCAAGGAGTGCCTTCGTCTGACAACCAGATGCGACCATCACTTTGCACGTATATATCTTTGAGAGAAGTGTAGTTGTCTGCTAGCAGTAGGGTGCTTCCAGTTTCTAGGTCTAGGGAGTGCAGGCGATGGTTGTCAGCTACTAGCATTTGATTGGCATTTTGTGCATCTGCCCTCAGGTGCTCGACCCTTGCACCAAATTCAAACTTTTGTGAGATTGTAGTCACACCTCCAAATGTCAGGCTAAAAAGTATCATGTTTTTTATAGGACATTTACAAGCGGGTAAGACAGCGTGACACGTAACAGGTAACATAACAGGTAACATACAAACGGCACCACTTACCTGCTAATCTTCTCCTTGTGGTGTATCTGAGCCCTACTTCTCCATAAAACACTTAGTATCAACTGCAACAAGTGTTTATGTTGTAATGTAATGCGTATAACGTATTACGTCACGTTACATGTATTACACTGTATTGTATGTAACGTAATACATTGTCGTACATGTAATGCATTGTGTTAATTGAAATGCATTGTAAACCTGTAATGTAGTACATTCTAATGCACTGTGTAATGTACTGCATCGTTTTGAGCCGCAATGGGTCAGGATTTCAATAGAACGAACTCTGATTATGAGCAGTTACAAAAAGTTAGTGTTTCCAATCATGTATTATGTACTGTACATGTATGTAACCTGTAGCATATATCACATACTGTACATGTATGTAACCTGTAGCATATATCATATACCGTTGTAACCTGTAGCATATATCATGTACTGTACATGTATGTAACCTGTAGCATATATCATGTACTGTACATGTATGTAACCTGTAGCATATATCATGTACTGTACATGTATGTAACCTGTAGCATATATCATGTACTGTACATGTATGTAACCTGTAGCATATATCATGTACTGTACATGTATGTAACCTGTAGCATATATCATGTACTGTGCATGTATGTAACCTGTAGCATATATCATGTACTGTACATGTATGTAACCTGCAGCATATATCACGTACTGTACATGTATGTAACCTGTAGCATATATCATGTACTGTACATGTATGTAACCTGTAGCATATATCATGTACTGTACATGTATGTAACCTGTAGCATATATCATGTACTGTACATGTATGTAACCTGTAGCATATATCATGTACTGTACATGTATGTAACCTGTAGCATATATACTATGTATTGTACATGTATGTAACCTGTAGCATGTATCATGTACTGTACATGTATGTAACCTGTAGCATATATCACGTACTGTACATGTATGTAACCTGTAGCATATATCACGTACTGTACATGTATGTAACCTGTAGCATATATACTATGTATTGTACATGTATGTAACCTGTAGCATATATCATGTACTGTACATGTATGTAACCTGTAGCATATATCACGTACTGTACATGTATGTAACCTGTAGCATATATCACGTACTGTACATGTATGTAACCTGTAGCATATATCATGTACTGTACATGTATGTAACCTGTAGCATATATACTATGTATTGTACATGTATGTAACCTGTAGCATATATCATGTACTGTACATGTATGTAACCTGTAGCATATATCACGTACTGTACATGTATGTAACCTGTAGCATATATCATGTACTGTACATGTATGTAACCTGTAGCATATATCATGTACTGTACATGTATGTAACCTGTAGCATATATCACGTACTGTACATGTATGTAACCTGTAGCATATATCACGTACTGTACATGTATGTAACCTGTAGCATATATCATGTACTGTACATGTATGTAACCTGTAGCATATATACTATGTATTGTACGTGTACTAGTATATGTTGTACACAACATAAATAGACTATTTACCAGGCTGTAGGCGATTACTGCAAAGCACATGCTCTTTACAATCTAAGGATACAATGCATTCCTGAAATTTTATGTATTGCAGCTAAGAACTTTATGCAACTTGCCAATATTTAGATGTGAAAGTCCTGCAAATGCATCTGTACACCATCGACCTGAACTGTGTACAAAACTGACTTTGATGGAAACTTGGAGTTGCAGACAGCTTTGTTCTTTAAATAGTTTGGTTACCATAATGTATAAAGTAATGAGAACAGAACTAGCCACACCCCCTCCTTTGTATTATGTTGTAGTGGTTGTGGCTCCATCTACTGGCTCCCCTCATACTTGTACATGGGGAGTCAACTCTGAAATGATGTGTAATAAACCCGCTGTGACGCGACAGCCGGACATGACTTCAGCAGTTTTTAATGCGATGAGTCGGAATCGATTTACACGTGTCAAAGATCAGCCATTTATGGAGCGACTTGCATGTAGTATTAATAATTGTCCAATTGTTTTGGATTGGACTTCTCAAAAACCAAATTCAGTTGGTTGAAACTTAAGAAATTCAATCAGTTATATTTTTGAAATCAGCTCAAAATGCAGAAGACAAAACATACCAATCTTGAGTAACATGCCGGTTTGTTAAAAACCCGCAATATAATAAACTTTCTCATCATAATAGTGCACCAAGCTACACTTGGTCGCAATAGCTAACTAGCTCTAACTCAAAGACTGTCTCCGCAAGATGACCCTACCCATGTATATGGGTAGGACATGATCCTTCCCATATATATGTAGTAGGACATGATCCTTCCCATATATATGTAGCAGGACATGATCCTACCCATATATATGTAGCAGGACATGACCCTACCCATATATATGTAGCAGGGCATGACCCTACCCATATATATGTAGCAGGACATGACCCTACCCATATATATGTAGCAGGGCATGACCCTACCCATATATATGTAGCAGGGCATGATCCTACCCATATATATGTAGCAGGACATGATCCTACCCATATATATGTAGCAGGACAGGACCCTACCCATATATATGTAGCAGGACATGACCCTACCCATATATATGTAGCAGGACATGATCCTACCCATATATATGTAGCAGGACATGACCCTACCCATATATATGTAGCAGGACATGATCCTACCCATATATATGTAGCAGGACATGACCCTACCCATATATATGTAGCAGGACAGAAACTGGAGACGAGTCAAGGTCAAGGTTGTATTAAAATAGAAAGTAAGCTAAGAATGCTGGATTTGAGAGGCGTTTTATAAAGCTATAAAAGTTGCATTTGTATATTTGAATGGCAGACAAATATAGTAGAAGCGTTTGGAATAAATTGACTTTCCATTTATGCTCAGGGGTAAAAGACATAGAGCAACGAGATCTTATCTTATGATAAAAATATTACAAAAATGGTTTTAGCTACACATATAGAGCACTTATCAGTGCCATAGAGTGCAACTTCATGAACAGATAGCAAATGTACAGATGGCTACCAGAGCAAGCCTAGATGGCTACCAGAGCAACCCTAGATGGCTAGCAGAGCAACCCTAGATGGCTACCAGAGCAACCCTAGATGGCTACCAGAGCAACCCTAGATGGCTAGCAGAGCAACCCTAGATGGCTACCAGAGCAACCCTAGATGGCTAGCAGAGCAACCCTAGATGGCTAGCAGAGCAACCCTAGATGGCTACCAGAGCAACCCTAGTTGGCTAGCAGAGCAACCCTAGATGGCTAGCAGAGCAACCCTAGGTGGCTACCAGAGCAACCCTAGATGGTGTATTTGATACAGGAATGCTTCCAATAGACGTTCTGACCCCTTAGTAGCTGGTAACTAGGAAGACATACGTGAGTCAAATTGTTCTCTGTCAACTTCGGGTCGGGAGTTGTTCTCCTCTTAACTTTGAAGATTATATGAAATAATGAACAAGTAGTCAACTCAGTGGATGATGATTGTATGGTTTATTGTATGATCAGACGCCGTGCCAGATGAAATGTATAGATTTCTCAATACAACAAACTTCATAAAAAAGGTCAAAAGCTTTACTATAACGTATCACAACTGTCATAGAAACTAGTGCCATACTCACTGTACGTCAGAGATTCCTGCTCTCTGCAAAGACTCTTCTCTCCTTTTCTTACACTAGCAACCAGCCACTGCTCGTCGTCTGCTTGCCGCTAATCAACCACCGTAAGGGGTGGCGACTCGGTGTAGAAAGACAGTCAACCATGACTCATGCAAATCCGGGGTTAACTAATGCAGCTCCGGAATAGACTTACTCAGATCCGAGATAGACTGATGCAGATCTGGGATAGACTGATGCAGGTCCGGAATAGACTGATGCAGATCCGGGGTAGACTGAAGCAGATCCGGGATAGACTGATGCAGATCTGGGATAGACTGATGCAGATCCAGAATAGACTGAAGCAGATCCGGGATGGACTGATGCAGATCCGGGATAGACTGATGCAGATCCGGGATAGACTGAAGCAGATCCGAGATAGACTGAAGCAGACCGGGGATAAACTGACACAGATTCGGTACCGATTCAGGGTAGTGGAATCAGGATCAGGCATTCGGACACTAAAGATATCTTAGCTGAAAATCTCAAACTAGCCTCAGTGGTTTCAGGATGCGCAGATAACGACATGTCTACCCACCACCCTAAAGACCTCCGGATCCTGACCTGTGAAAGCTCTAGAGCATGCATGGAGGTGGGCTGTAACTACAAACAATACTAGCTTAGTAGCTCCGCCCACTTGTAACTAGGTGGCTCTTTTATTTAATCTTGTGCACTCGGTTACTACTTGTTGCTATATTTATCCATCTAATATTATTTGTTGGGTTGAATTATCTATGTACGCTTTGCCTTATGTTTTGTACCTTCTGCCAGGTATTATCTATGCTTTTACTCTCGTGAATTGCCTCCCTACATCTGTATTGCGTAGTGATAAATACACGTTCTATCACCGAGTTACACTGACTAGTATGACTGAGCCATGGACTCCTACTAGTCTAGCACACAAGTGGCACCGACCAATACGGTGGTGTCCCCTCTGGAGAGATGCAGAATACTTTAGCTTACTAGCATTCTCTGGTTGTCAATACCAGAATATATTACAATGTGCTTTTTTATTGCTTTATTTCTCCAATAACTACAACCAGCCAGAGTACCTTAAATGAAACCACCCCCTGTTGTCACTCTTTTGTCTTTGATACATTTTCCTTTTCCCATACTTTTTACTTTTTTTAACTGTGTTACATTGGTTTGGTTGATAAGAGTCGCTAATCATTTGCAAATTTTTGGGTCAAGTTTTTTTTTTTAATATAGTTTATTTATAATAGTAGGTAAAATATAATAGGAAGTGAAGTGTGTATAATAGCTTCACAACAAGGTGAGCCCATGGCTCAGACATACTACACAGAGTTGAAGTATAAACGTATTTATTGTCTA
Source organism: Cryptosula pallasiana (assembly GCA_945261195.1). Classification (NCBI taxonomy): domain Eukaryota; kingdom Metazoa; phylum Bryozoa; class Gymnolaemata; order Cheilostomatida; family Cryptosulidae; genus Cryptosula; species Cryptosula pallasiana. Next base: position 12,548 of record OX183136.1, read on the forward strand.
AACCCGTTCTCTAGGGAGGCAATCGCCTAGAGGTGTTTACAGCAGTAGCGCGTAACTGGCAAGTGGTAAATGGCAACTGACACTGATCATACAAAGAGCCTGCCTTTATATAGACTGGTTTACAGAAAGCTGATTGCATCATCAAAAATAACCAATAAACTGTACAGGAAGTAACATAAGCCAATCAGGTAACACCAAAATAACCAATAAACGGTACAGAAAGTAACATAAGCCAATCAGGTAACACCAAAACAATAACACATACAACAATGCGCAAGATTAAATAGATATTGTGCCTAGTGGCAAAGGTAAAGGGTTATAACTATGGTTCTAAGTCTTATATAGCCCTGGGTCCATGCTCGGTTACATCTGGAGGTAGTAAGGTTATGGAATCACCTTTCTGAAGTGACTAAGGCTATATTGGATCCTTCAGCTACGGCAGCCATCTTTTTCACAACCCAATATGGTCAGTAACACCGGTTACTGCAGGGCCGGTAGAGGTCACTGCAGGGCTGGTAGAGGTCACTGCAGGGTCGGTAGAGGTCACCGCAGGGCCGGTAGAGGTCACTGCAGGGCCAGTAGAGGTCACTGCAGGGCCAGTAGAGGTCACCGCAGGGCCGGTAGAGGTCACTGCAGGGCCAGTAGAGGTCACTGCAGGGCCGGTAGAGGTAACCGCAGGGCCAGTAGAGGTCACTGCAGGGCCAGTAGAGGTCACCGCAGGGCCGGTAGAGGTCACTGCAGGGCCAGTAGAGGTCACTGCAGGGCCGGTAGAGGTAACCGCAGGGCCGGTAGAGGTTACTGCAGGGCCGGTAGAGGTCACCGCAGGGCCGGTAGAGGTCACCACAGGGCTGGTAGAGGTCACTGCAGGGCCGGTAGAGGTCACCGCAGGGCCGGTAGAGGTCACTGCAGGGCAGGTAGAGGTCACTGCAGGGCAGATAGAGGTCACTGCAGGGCCGGTAGAAGTCACTGCAGAGACGGTAGAGGTCACTGCAGGGCCGGTAGAGGTCACCACAGGGCTGGTAGAGGTCACTGCAAGACCAGTATAGTTTGCTGAAGGGCTGATAAGGTGTTTGCATTTTTTACAAAGGAGGTGACACTCAGTGTCAGCAATTTGGAAAGCATGTCTGGCTAAAGCCAACGGCCAGAGGCACCTCTCTAATAACAATATGTATGTGCAGCGCAGGTGTTTGTGCAGGGCAGGTGTATGTGCAGGGCAGGTGTATGTGCAGGGCAGGTGTATGTGCAGGGCAGGTGTATGTGCAGGGCAGGTGTATGTGCAGGACAGGTGTATGTGCAGGGCAGGTGTATGTGCAGGGTAGGTGTGTGTGCAGGGCAGGTGTATGTGCAGGGTAGGTGTATATGCAGGGTAGGTGTATGTGCAGGACAGGCGTATGTGCAGGGCAGGTGTATGTGCAGGACAGGTGTATGTGCAGGGCAGGTGTATGTGCAGGGCAGGTGTATGTGCAGGACAGGTGTATGTGCAGGGCAGGTGTATGTGCAGGGCAGGTGTATGTGCAGGGCAGGTGTATGTGCAGGACAGGTGTATGTGCAGGGTAGGTGTATGTGCACGGCAGGTGTATGTGCAGGACACTTGAATGGCTCATGATACTCGTTTTATCCCCTGACTCCTGGCGCATTGGATACGCCCTGTTTTGTTACTTTGTTATCCTCTCTTTTCAACTCTTGGCACCTGGTTTCTCCACTCTTTTGGTTCTTCAGTGGGGCAAATTTTTGTATTTTATAGACAAATTTATCGAGGTGTATGCAACAGGTGAAATAGTAGTTTAACCTCCAAGTTAGATCGTTGTTGAGCTACGTACCTCCTGTCTCCTTTTACCTTTTATTCTCCTTCACTTTCACTGCTGACGCATGGATTCTCCACACAGACTTGCTGCCATGAAAGCATTGTTGGATTTGATATTTGTATGCGTCTTTTGCCAAAACCATGGTAGAAAGCATTGCTTTATACATTGATTTAAACAACTGCTTATGAGGTTGTCTTTTTTGGTTAAAAGTATACTTTGCAAGTGAAAAGAAGAAACAAGTTGGGTGCTATAGAATTTATTGTAACAGTGATAATTGTTTTGGTATTACATACATCTTTTGGAATTGTCTGACTTCCACACACCTTAACCAATCAGAGCAAAGGGCTAGTGTGCAATTCAATGAGTGCAGAATCAACAGTCAATGAGGAAACATCGATTATGAGCTCCCTCTCTACTATACAGTCATCATTCCTCTGCACCTCTACTTCACATACCAACTATTCAGTAACCAGAGGACTTTAATACTTCCACATCATTTAATGTGTAGACTGCCGGGTAAAGTCTCTACGTTTCCGTGGTAAGACATTATTTTGTTGAACATTCTTCGCTGTGCGTCAACAGGATATTATTCACACACGTAGTTTTATACCTTGCTCTTTGAATTTGACGTAGTAATAGCTTATTTGATGTTATATTATTAGAAATATTATGTAGGAAAACATGTATCTTATTTATGTCATTAATTAATTTACAGGAGCATTGAGGGGCTCACCTGCACTCTAACCTGTTCTAATTTGGTGGTGTATACCTTTAATAATTGTGAGTTTATTTTCTGTTATGCACTTTTATTCTGTTGCTCACTGTTATTTCACATTCTCTCATGAAATGGCAACATCTTGGATTTAGATGTCAGTTTGTCATGATACACTGAAAATTTTGTCACATTCTGTAAAGATTCTCTTACCCGAAAGCTTTTTATAATTACTCTGTTTATCATTGTCTGTTCAGGGTACCAATAAAGTTACCAATAAGCTCAAACCACCATACTGAGAAAATAATAACCAAGTTACAATAATTAAACGTGAAGAAATGACAAAACTAAAAGTATATTACTATTACAAATGCAATGAAACCTTATAAATCAATTGCCCTCCAAATTATTCCAAACCCACCATCGTTTCTCAAGTTCATTTCTCCATTAAACCTGAAATCAAAATAACGATGAAATAAACTATTTGCGGTCTGCTAACTAAAGTAGATCGACTAGCATTAGATGAAAACATGAGTTGACTTACCAAATTATGCCAATCATTTATGTTTGTTGGCAAGCTCCATCTGTACCATTTATAGGAACAACCTGTTTGAATAAACACAAGTGTATCGTTTTAGCAGAAACACTTTTTTAAAAATCCAATTACAACAACAGCGTTCCCACTTTACAAGTCATTTAATTTATTTTTATTCGTGTGAGAGTTTTGGTGTTGTTTGAAGTTGTCCCCTCTTGTAAACTCTTCAAGGCATCCATTGCATTTATACAACTTGAAATCTTTGTGTTTTTCTATAAACATAACATTGATGGCGTTTCATACTAGATCTTTTACTGAAGGTAATAAAGCAAATCGTACAACTTTGTTCTGTCTCACCTTCAAAAAACAAAAAGAAATGTATCATTAATAGGAACAACTGATGTAACGGGGGAAAAGAAAACTGTTATGACAATAAGTTAGTTGTTAGGAAGAGAGAGTGAAATAGTAACAACAATGATGAGCAAGTACAATAAACCATATACCAGATCTGCTTTTGAGAGTTATCCTCTTTTTTACATTCATTGTTACGAGTAAAACTTGTTCAATTTCATTTACAAATAAAAAAAAAATGACAAAAGTTTTTTCATTTACAACATAAGAGTCTAACAGTTGTTTCACTACAAAGTAACATTTTTTCATTTACAACATAATAGTCTAACAGTTGTTTCACTACAAAGTAACATTTTAACGAACTTATGAACTTCAGGTGTACAATTTTAAGCCCACAAGTTCACAATTCTGGGGTTATTATGAGTTTGGAACTTACACTTTACTCCATTTGTACACTCAGCACTCTCAGCACACTCAGCACTCTCAGCACTCTCAGCACACTCAGCACTCTCGGCACTCTCGGCACACTCGGCACTCTCGGCACTCTCGGCACTCTCGGCACTCTCAGCACTCTCATCACACTCAGCACTCTCAGCACACTCAGCACTCTCAGCACACTCAGCACTCTCAGCACTCTCAGCACTCTCAGCACTCTCGGCACTCTCGGCACACTCGGCACTCTCGGCACTCTCGGCACTCTCGGCACTCTCATCACACTCAGCACTCTCAGCACTCTCGGCACTCTCGGCACTCTCGGCACTCTCAGCACTCTCATCACACTCAGCACTCTCAGCACACTCAGCACTCTCAGCACTCTCAGCATTCTCCTCACTCTCAGCGCTCTCAGCGCTCTCAGCACACTCAGCACTCTCAGCACTCTCAGCACACTCAGCACTCTCAGCACTCTCGGCACTCTCAGCACTCTCATCACACTCAGCACTCTCAGCACACTCAGCACTCTCAGCACTCTCCTCACTCTCAGCGCTCTCAGCACTCTCAGCACACTCACCACTCTCAGCACTCTCAGCACACTCAGCACTCTCAGCACTCTCAGCACACTCAGCACTCTCAGCACACTCAGCACTCTCAGCACTCTCAGCACTCTCCTCACTCTCAGCACTCTCAGCACTCTCAGCACTCTCAGCACTCTCGGCACTCTCGGCACTCTCGGCACTCTCGGCACTCTCGGCACTCTCATCACACTCGGCACTCTCGGCACTCTCGGCACTCTCGGCACTCTCGGCACTCTCGGCACTCTCGGCACTCTCGGCACTCTCGGCACTCTCATCACACTCAGCACTCTCAGCACACTCAGCACTCTCAGCACTCTCAGCACTCTCAGCACTCTCGGCACTCTCGGCACTCTCGGCACTCTCGGCACTCTCGGCACTCTCGGCACTCTCATCACACTCAGCACTCTCGGCACTCTCAGCACTCTCGGCACTCTCGGCACTCTCGGCACTCTCGGCACTCTCGGCACTCTCGGCACTCTCATCACACTCAGCACTCTCAGCACACTCAGCACTCTCAGCACTTTCAGCACACTCAGCACACTCAGCACTCTCAGCACACTCAGCACACTCAGCACTCTCAGCACTCTCCTCACTCTCAGCACTCTCAGCACTCTCAGCACTCTCAGCACTCTCCTCACTCTCAGCACTCTCAGCACTCTCAGCACTCTCAGCACTCTCAGCACCCTCAGCACCCTCAGCACTCTCAGCACTCTCAGCACTCTCATCACTCTCAGCACACTCAGCACTCTCGGCACTCTCGGCACTCTCGGCACTCTCATCACACTCAGCACTCTCAGCACTCTCAGCACTCTCAGCACTCTCAGCACTCTCAGCACTCTCAGCACTCTCAGCACTCTCAGCACTCTCAGCACTCTCCTCACTCTCAGCGCTCTCAGCGCTCTCAGCACACTCAGCACTCTCAGCACTTTCAGCACACTCAGCACTCTCAGCACACTCAGCACTCTCAGCACACTCAGCACTCTCAGCACTCTCAGCACTCTCAGCACTCTCAGCACTCTCCTCACTCTCAGCGCTCTCAGCGCTCTCAGCACACTCAGCACTCTCAGCACTTTCAGCACACTCAGCACTCTCAGCACACTCAGCACTCTCAGCACTCTCAGCACTCTCGGCACTCTCAGCACTCTCGGCACTCTCGGCACTCTCGGCACTCTCAGCACTCTCATCACACTCAGCACTCTCAGCACTCTCGGCACTCTCGGCACTCTCAGCACACTCAGCACTCTCAGCACTATCAGCACTCTCAGCACTCTCCTCACTCTCAGCGCTCTCAGCGCTCTCAGCGCTCTCAGCACTCTCAGCACTCTCAGCACACTCAGCACACTCAGCACTCTCAGCACTCTCAGCACACTCAGCACTCTCAGCACACTCAGCACTCTCGGCACTCTCTGCACTCTCTGCACTCTCAGCACACTCAGCACTCTCAGCACTCTCAGCACTCTCGGCACTCTCAGCACTCTCAGCACACTCAGCACTCTCAGCACACTCAGCACTCTCAGCACACTCAGCACACTCAGCACTCTCAGCACACTCAGCACTCTCAGCACTCTCAGCACACTCAGCACACTCAGCACTCTCAGCACACTCAGCACTCTCAGCACTCTCCTCACTCTCAGCACTCTCAGCATTCTCAGCACTCTCAGCACTCTCCTCACTCTCAGCACTCTCAGCACTCTCAGCACTCACAGCACTCTCAGCACTCTCCTCACTCTCAGCGCTCTCAGCGCTCTCAGCACACTCAGCACTCTCGGCACTCTCGGCACACTCGGCACTCTCAGCACTCTCAGCACACTCAGCACTCTCCTCACTCTCAGCACTCTCAGCACTCTCAGCACACTCAGCACTCTCAGCATCTTTTCTGTTTCCATCCTCAGTTGATCAACTCAAGTTGGTTGCAATCGAGTTGAAGCCTTGATGTCTAAACATGATCGATTTATTTCTTATTTCATCATCAGTTTTTTGTCGGATGAAGTAATATCTGAAAGAGATAAATATAAACTGGCTACAACAGCAGTAGTCTAATGGAGTCCCAACAGAGTAGTTTCACTTTAGCGATGCAACCGGTAGTAGCTTAGTTGATCGTTGAACTTATCATGAGAAATCACGACTTGCTTGACAACTATTCTGATGTGAGGAAATTTGAGCAAATAATATGACAGAAATTATGTTGTTGAGAAAGCTCAAAGAATTAATAAAGCCTTTGGAAGTTCTTTTTTGAAAAAAATTTGATTTATTCCGTTAAAAAAATAATTAAATATCATGTTCACGGGTAGAACCATTGTTTCGTATTTCGGGTTTAATTGAGCTTGCCAACGTAAACATATGAAAGCACGCCCTTGAACGATTACCATGGTTTGCTTTCACAGTGCCGTTGTAGTTTTACAATTTGTGTTGATGGCGCATCGTCAGTATTATACACCCCAAACTTATCAGCCGACGTAAATAAAAAAATATTTCTTTAGTAATCGTTAAAATGAAGTGAATTTCATTTTAATAGTATTGTTGGTGGAAAGCGGGCTTCCGGTTTCTTTAATAATAGCTTTGCACAAAAATCTGCCCGGACCCCATTCGAGCAGATCTCCGCTAAAAACAGACCTGCCAACATACCATGTCGATTGACAGGCTTGTCAAATGGTTGTGTAATACAATGTGTCAAGTGAGTTGATACTTTGGATAGATCAGTGTTTTAGTATATTAGGTGAATCTCTGGTAAAAAGAAATCAGACGCGTCAACATACAGTGTTGATAATTTATCGTTGGATGATTGTGTAGATCGATGTTAAATCATTTTACGCAAAAGCCATTGCACTAATCACAGTACAATAATATATATAACTATTGATAACACACATGAAATAAAATATAAACATAATTTTTATTATTTGTGTGAAAACACAATGCATAACAGCGTGTATAAATGTTATTGGCGTTATTACAGTAGTTCGTAAAAATAATTCTTTGATTGCAAAAACCATGTGGATAGGTGCTGAGCTTTATTTGTAGCCTTTAGTTGGTGTCTATCTACTGTAGCTATCAACTGAATGATGCTTTTTAACAATAATTATATTGGTATAAACTAATAATGAAACTAATCAAATTATTTGTATCTATTAAGATATGTGTTCTTGTCAACTTGCCAGCATGAACAGATGTATATAAACAACAAGCGCATAAGAATGCACCAAATTTGAAGTTTACAGATGCAAGCGTGATTGATTTTTGAATCGCTCCCATACTGCAAAGTTTTCATAGACAGCCTTTTCTCCTAGTGAAAATTCCAGTTAACTATACTGTGAATTCTTCCTGTAGATTGATGATGCCTTTGTCAATATTAACTCAGATAGTACATTTGGACATCCTTGGAACATATTTGGTCACTCAGCGTGAAGGTCAAGTGAAAAGCATACATCTCTGTTGGTTACATATTTAATTGGTGATGACTAACATTTTCTAATATTCAGATATATATTATATTTATATATAAAATGATATGAAGCTTGTCAAAATTCTTGCATATCGCATATTATGCATATTGTAGTTTTCATCATTTTATGTTTTAGTAATTTGAAACATTTGATAATGTTCTATTATAGAAACAGTTGCAAAAGGAAAATAGCTAGATAGCAGCGTATAATATATAACATACAGTTCAATTTCCTAGTTAGTAGATGTCAACACATCCATTATAGATACACCCAGTGCATGTGAAACTCTTTGACTGTTGATGACTTTGATTGTGCTCACTGTTGACAAGGAGCGTCTAATCTCGGTTATAGTAAAAGCTTTCGTCCAGAAACTGTGGCCACTCAGCAAAAAAATTTGTTAAATTGAGCTTAAAAGTAAAATTTCAATACAAACTTAATGCAAACAGTTGCACAGTAGCCACAGTTACTACTCCGTCCCTACTTCAATGATATGTGCATAATGGTTGTTCTAAGCCTAAACGATGACGTGTATTTCCAAGTAGCTCATCGAGATTTTGGATGAAAAAGAGGAGACAACTCCATATACCTGTAATGAAAACGGTTTGTTTCATAATAATATCATCAACAGATGCAAAAACAATATCACACCTAATAACAACGCCTATTAGCTAAAGTATAAAAGCAAGAGCCCTCTTCTTGTCCAACCTCTCATCATACCTCTCTATCGTCGAAATCTTAGGCTCTGCCGCAGATATGCTCAGTGCCTTCTCAGCAGCTGATGGGAGCCAATTTGGCCAGTTGTTCTAACGTGTCATGTAAGACATCATATTATATACCGCCTTGCCTCACATTCTATTTATTTAATGTTGTCCGCATAAGCTAACGCCATCTATAGCTTAATAAATTATATAGCTAACGCCATCTATAGCTTAATAAATTATATAGCTAACGCCATCTATAGCTTAATAAATTATATAGCTAACGCCATCTATAGCTTAATAAATTATATAGCTAACGCCATCTATAGCTTAATAAATTATATAGCTAACGCCATCTATAGCTTAATAAATTATATAGCTAACACCATCTATAGCTTAATAAATTATATAGCTACGCCCATCTCTCCTCTGTATTGGCATCTGATGCACTAGTGTAAATAAACAAGTAGAACATTAGATAGTCGCTGCACTTTGGATACACATTTATATTTAATTATTGCATAAGACACCCAAAACTACTTGTATTGTATGAGCGTACACTTAAATAGTTGTAAAGTCTAGAAATTTCTTTATAACAGTTTTTAGTATCGTGCTGCTATAAAAGCAGTTGCAGCAATATTACAGTATAATTTTTATTTGGCTTCACATAACATAATTATATGCATTGTTATGGGAAACATGACATCTGCGTGACGTGAAAATTTGATGACATTATAACAATTTATTTTAATAATAATAACAATAAGTTATTATTATTATCATTATTAACTTTATTTAATGTGGTTAAATTATCATGTCACACAGATGTCATGTTTTCCATAAAATGCCACAGTCAAAAGAAGAAATAACCAGAAAAAAATGAAGGAAAAATTTTACAGTACAATTTGAATAAAGGAAAGAAATTAGTAGCAATGTTGTAATGTTGTTATATATACAAAATATATACACAAAATTTTTTAACAGATTTGTACAACAACATATACAGAAAATTTTTACAGATATGTACATATCAGTTGATAGGCCGGATCACTTGAAGTAGGATCAGTTGAGTGGAAGCAAGACAAGAAATTCATGGAGAAAATACAGTTTTAACGTGTGCGTTGTTGGTAATATTTAAGCCAGTTAAAATAAGGTATTAGTGATTTAAGATTAACCTTTAAGTATAAAGGTTTTCAAGGCTTTTTTTAAAAAACCTGAGAGTTTTTAATGTTCTAACAGTCTTTGGTAAAGGATTAAAGGCGTGAATTGTGAATTTAGATAGTATAATATCCTGATCATGAGCATTAATTGTAATATTATATACAAATCGATCATTATGACAATAGAAAAAAATATTCATTTTGTTTAATAATCAAAAAGTACCATATTTTTATAAATATATGTTATTATTGAATTTGATTGGAGTTGTTTCCTCTTTTATCCAAACTCTAAATGAACTGCCTGGAAAAAAATGTCATCATAAATGTCTATAGTACTTAAACTATGGTCTCACTCATGGATGGAATCATAGACCTATAAGGTTGACCATGGGTTATAGGTCTATGGATCAAATATTTCATCTATGGTCCTACCCTATTCTGAGCGAGTCCAGTTGCTGATAGTAAAACGCTTTTATTGCAAAAAGAACCGCGTAATAATAATAACAATAAAAATATCAGCTCAGCATTGCTGGTTGGATATCAAAGAGTTTGATTACTTGATCCTTGGTTGGATGATAACAGAAAAATACTGTTTATTATACTTATTGCTTTTACTATTCATTGTTATTAATTATTATTTGATTGTTAGAAAGTTTTATCTCCAAGGCTGGCAGCAACAACAACAACTTCTTGTTGTGTCTCTATCTATCTATTATTATTATTAATTAATTATTAATTAATTAATTATTATTATAAATTATTATAATAATAATTATTATTATTTGTTATTATTATTAAATTATATTATAATAATTATTATTAATAAAAATGTGAATTCAATCAAATCGTCATCACAACAAACCAGTTAAATCAGATCAGGTGGTGTTCTCACAGGCCTACTGCAGAAAATTTGGTGGAATAATTTGGACCATTTTTCGGAATTTTATGTTGTGTTTTGTTGTTGGTGCACCAACAACAAAGCATTTTCTGCAGTAGGCCTGTGGGTGTTCTCCAGGGATCAGTCCTTCCTTGGGCCTCTCCTGTCCCATATATAGCAATCCAATGACCTTCTGCATGTATGTAGTAGTCCAGTCAGTCATATTTCCAACCCAGACTTGCCAACCTAAAGTGAGGGCCCAGGGATCAAGAGTGAGACTTGGAAAACGGGGAAAAAAGTGCGTGAAATCGAGCCAAATGAGAAAAATGTGTTGCCGAAGTGATTTTTGATAATCTGCTGGAAAATAAAATCTGATCTCATGTTATTTTTTGCAGAAATATCAAGTAATGAAATGAACGAACGGGGACGATGAATGAAGAGCAGGAAATGGTGGACAGAGAGCAGGGAATGGTTGATAGATGGAGAGCGGGGGATGCTTGGTAAATAGAGTGCAGGATATGGTATATGTAGAGCAGGAGATGGAGGATGTAGAGCAGGAGATGTTAGAAAGAGAGCACGGGATTGTAGATTGAGAGCAGGAGGAGGTAGAAAAAAAAAACAGGATACAGTGAATGGGGAGCAGCATATAATGGATGGAGAGTACATTATGACGGATGCAATGCTGGAGATGATGGATGGAGAGCAGGAGATTGTGGATGGAGAGTAGGATATGTTAGGTAGAGAGCAAGTGGATCGGGGATAGAGAGCAGGAGGTAGATAGAAAGCAGGATATGGTGAATGGAGAGCAGGATATAGTGGATGGAGAATAGGATATGGTGGATGGAGAGCAGAAGATGATGAATGTAAAGCAGAATATGATGTACGTAAGGCAAGAGATGGCGGGGGTAGTTGGAGAGCAGATCATGGTAGATGTAGAGCAGGATGTAGTGTATGATATGGAGGATGCAGAGCGGGAGATAATAGATAGAGAGCAAGGAGATCGGGGATGGAGAGCAGGAATAGGTAGTTGGAGAGTAGAGCATGGTGGTTGTAGAGCAGGGCGAAGTGGGTGAAGAGTATGATATGGTGAATACAGAGGAGGAGATGGTGGGTGGAGAGAAAAAAATGGTATGTGGATAGCAAGGAGATTAGGGATGGGAGGCAGGAGGTAGATGGAGAGTAGGACATGGTGGATGGAGAGCAGGAGATGATGAATAGAGAGCAGGATATGGCTATGTAGAACAAAGATGGTTGATGGAGATCAAGAGGAGGTAATTGGAGAGCAGATCATGGTAGATGTAAAGCAAGATATAGTGAATGGAGAGTATGATATAGTGGATAAAGAGTATGATTTGGTAGATGCAGAGCAGGAGATGATGGATGGAGAGCAAGGAAATCGGGGATGGAGAGCAGGGGATTGGAGATGGAGATCAGGAAGTAGATGGAAACCAAGACATAGTGAATGGAGAGCAGGATATAGTGGATGGAGAGCAGGAGATGGTGAATGGTGAGCAGGATATAGTGGATAAAGAGTATGATGTGGTGGATTCCGAGCAGGAGATGATGGATGGAGAGCAAGGAGATGGGAAATGGAGAGCAGGAGATGATAGATGGAGAGCAAGGAGATTGAAGACGTAGAGCAGGATTTAATGGATAAAGAGTAGGATATGGTATATATAGAGCCGGAAATAGTGGATGGAGAGCAGGGGGAGGTAGGTAGAAAACAGGATAAAATGAATGGAGAGCAGCATATAATGGGTGGAGAGTACATTATGATGAATGCAGTGCAGGAGATGAGGGCTGGAGAGCAAGGAGATGGTAAATAGAGAGCAGGAGAGGATAGATGGAGAGCAAGGAGATTGAAAACGTAGAGCAGGATTTAATGGATAAAGAGTAGGATATGGTTTAGATAGAGCAGGAAATAGTGGATGGAGACCAGGGGGAGGTAGATAGAAAACAGGAAAAAATGAATGGAGAGCAGCATATAAGGGATGGAGAGTACATTAGGATGGATACAGTGCAGGAGATGAGGAGTGGAGAGCAGGAGATTATTGATGGAGAGTAGGAGATGATAGGTGGAGAGCAAGGAGATGGTGGAAGGAGAGCGAGGAGATTGATGATGTAGAGCAGAATTTAACGGATAGGGAGTAGGATATGGTATATATAGAGCGGGAAATAGTGGATGGAGAGCAGGAGATTGTAGATATAGAGCAGGGGATTGTGGATGGAAAGCAAGAGATGGTGGATCGAGAGCAGGAGATGGTAGATGAAGAGCCGGGAACTGTTGATGGGGAGCAGGGGATGGTGGATGGCCAGTAGGAGATAGTAGATGGAGAGCAGGAGATAGTAGACAGGGTTCGAAAGGACCATGATTTTTAATGAAAAAACCGAATAAACCATGTATTTCTGGTTTATACCAGTTTTTATGGTTTAATCCGCTTTTTATTGTGTAAATGGTTTGAGTGCAGTCAATGCACTCAATGCAGTCAATAAAAAAAGTTTATGATCTACTGAATAGTTGAAGGAATAACTTTTGATATGTAGCAATAAGCTTGTTAAAAAAAAGTGTAATGTTTATCTCCAAACAAGACAACTGTGTGGTATTTACAACATGGCATCGGTATCTAAATAAATGATTGATTGTATAATAAAACCACATAAAATGGAAAACATATACACTCAAACTTCAACAACTGAATGACATTACCGTAGCAGGAGACAAGATCATTGGTATTTTTTTTTAGTATTACGCATTGGAGAGGCAATAAATAACTATGTCCTGTTTTTTTAGCGCCAAGTCGATCTCACAGTTTAGAGTATACCATCCCAAATGTCAAGTTACATCAATTATATATGTGGCGCATATTTTTACAATAAACATACTTCAATTCTTTTTTAGAATAACCAACAGAATGAGACATGGCATGAGTGAATGCTGTGAAGCAGGTAACCTGCCAGGTGAGCTTTGAAAGAATGGAAATGTTTGATGAACAAGCAAAAAGTCATAAAAACCGAAACAACCTCAGAAATTTGACTAGTTTAAACCGAGCCAACCCTGGTGGATGGACAGTAGGAGATGGTAGATGAAGAGCAGTGGATTGTGGATGGAAAGCAGGAGATGATGGGTGGAGAGAACGAGATGGTGAATGGGGAGCAGGTGGAGGTAGATGGAGTCCAGGACGTGGTGAATAGAGAGCAGGATATAGTGAATGTAGAGTAGGATATGGTGGATGCAGACCAGGAGATGATAGATGGAGAAAGGGATGCGGTGGATGCAGAGCGGGAGATGATGGATGAAGAGTGGGATATGGTGAATGCAGAGCGGGAGATGATGGATGGAGAGCAGGAGGTGATGGATGGAGAGCAAGGAGATGGGGATAGAGAGCAGAAAATTGTAGATGAAGAGTAGGAGGTAGACAAAAAGCAGGGTATAATGAATGGAGAAGAGGATATGGTTGCAGAGCAAGAGATGGTGAATGTAGAACATCATATGGTGGATGGAGAGCAGAAGCTTGTGGATGGCTACTCTCACGAAGAAATAACAGATAACACTAAAGCAATCTTAAAAGAAAAGTAACAATTTTTTTGGTAATAACCATTCTTATGAAAAGTACATTTGGTAAAAATTATTATAGGGCACAATATACAATTGAAATAATGATTAACTCATCATTTCAATATATATAAACAACAAAAATATTTCAAAACTGCTACCTTTGGTAATAAAACAAAGTAATTTTAAAGAATTTGGGCTTGATAACAAAAGAGCAACAAAAAATAATAATAAGTAATATGTTTATCACTTTTAATAACTATTTATTTAATAATGATAATAATTGATAGTAAAATTATTACCAATAACAACTATTTATCACCATCAATTATTATTAATGATCGAACAGTAATAAATAATAATAACTACAATGATAGTAGTAATTAGTTAGTGCTGATAATAATAATTGATATTTAAATAAATAAGTAGTCATGGTGATGATGATAATAATAATATATATAAGAATAATTAATAAGAGATTACTAAATAAGTAATAGTAGGCACTAATTAATAAGTGAATGGATCTGACATGACGGTTTAATACTAAAATGGATTGACATCAACAATAACGGGACAATGACACAGCAATGGAGTGCTGCCAATCATTTTTGACTGGCTCTCTCTCTAAGAATGTAAGAGAAGTATTGAAATAATGTTTATTAGTTTGGTCTTTGCTTCTGCTGATTCTTGTTAGGCGGATCATTGTTTTTTAGACTATGGATCCTGGTAAGCTGACCTGATAGTGTGGGTGGTATAACATTTCCCCTCACAACACAAGTATAAAAGTGGTCACTTAACAGCTGTTATAATTATCTCTTTTTTATCTTTCTAATCCAAATCCTGTAGTAACTTTATTGTATAATAATACTACTCCATCCATATGACATCTATCTATGTCAATGTTGTTTACTTTGGTTAGAAATACTGTTTGAAGCAAAGTAAACACATTATAACTGCTATGAAAAACTGAAATATAAGATGATGAGATATGAATGCGAAAAGTTGTATAGTGTATTATTTAATAATTGTTAATAATAATGATAGCATAAAAAAGTTTTCCCTAACAACAGGGGAAATGCGTGAGAGAGTGAGAAACAAGGAATTGCGTATTTATCACACCCAATGCGTGACAGTTGGCAAGTCTGTTCCAACCTTTTGTTGATGGCGCAATATTATATTTAGTTATTATCATTTATTTATACAAAAAAAATGACAATCAAAATGTTCTCCAACAGACATAACTTCGCTTCTTAAATGGCCAGCTTGTTGCCAGATGAACTTCCATGTATCCAAGTGTTCCTCTTTGCAAACAGGAGTTAATGAAAGCTCACATACATTACTTGCGAATAACTTAAAAAAGTGCCATCACGCTCCTCTTCATTTGGGTATTGAACTGCAAAGCAACTTAGAATGGGATTCTCATATCACCAATGTATGTTAGAAATTCAACAGCTTGCAATGATCAGGCGAATATTAAAAGGTGCTGATAATACAAAGACCAAAAAATAGCATATTTTTCCTCATTGGTGTGATCGATTTGGAGTATGCAGCACGAGTGTGGGACCCCTATCACTCAACAACTATCAAGCAGATTGAAACATCCAAAACAAATCATTGCTCTATCCTTTTAATATCAAAGGCCAAGTAAGTTTTACGCAAATTCATAAAGACACCCAAATTGAGTGTCTTGAGAGCAGGAGAGATGTGGCCAGAGTGGAGCTGTATTAAAAAAGTGCCTCGAAAAGGGAATAGAACCACCATTCCAAAATAATTTTGACAGTGGACACTTTACCCGACAAACAGCAGACACTTGTACCTCCCATATAAACACTGATCAATCTTTACACTCTTTTTCCCCCCGAACCATCTGAGAGCTCAGATCAGACAGACTCAATACTAACATCAATCGATCATTTAACCAATTCTCAATGATTGTGTTTCCATGCATTTACGTACCCCTAGTGGGAAAATACCTTATCTTATTATTAATTATTATTACTATATATATTATTGGTGTTGCATGGTTTTGATTCATCGATTATCATTATCATCATGTTCATCATTATATTATTGTTATATTATTTCTACCACTATATTATTTAAATCACAATTTTTTGTTTGCTGCTTGTAACTTTGCTGCCATGAACCACAGGCTGTCTGGGTAGAATGGTTGAATTTGATGGTGATGGTTGTTCGTTGTTCTTGAACTTAAACAACAAAAATTGTTGCTCTTTTCGTCTAAGTTTTTATATTATCATTATATTAATTATTATCGCTTGCTGTTGTTGGCTGCGTGTCAGTACGATATGGTACAACAAATTCTGGTTTGTTTGGTTTGTTGTTGGGTGTGCGTTTGTGGCCACCAGCACTACTTACTACTATGCATGCATGACGATGATTGATATAGTGCCATGCCAAGGCTAACAATCAGCATGTGAGTTGGTATAACTCTGATAATAAAACGACTACGTAATGCAATTGGACATGAACAACTTCTACTGATGGGTCATGTCACAAAAAACTACCAAGGCATGGTAAAAGTCAAAGATGGTAGTTGGATCAAGATGATATCGCCAATGATGAAGGCTACATTGCGGCGGCAGATTTGGTATACCCCAAGAAGCTCCACGATGATCACAATGACTATCCATTGGCACCAGAGTCCATACGACCTAACGATTGGTCAGAGTACAAGCTGGTACTCAACAACAAATGCAAATTCGTAAGTCGTTAGCCTTGTATCTTAAAAAGGGGTTAAGGTGAGAAAAAAATTCACCGACTACTAAAGTTCAAGGAGAGCGCCTGGATGGAACTGTACATTGGACTAAACATGTAGTTGAGAAAAGAGGCCTAGGCGGACTTTGAAAAAGACTTTTTCAAGCTCATAAACAGTTCGGTATTTGGCATGTCCATAGAGAATGTGTGCAAGAGGTAGGCGTAGAACTTACGGTTTAGTCTAAAAGAAAACACAAGCTCATAAACAACCACCATTCAAGTCAACAAATGAGATTAATGAACACCGGACAGCCGTGCTCATGAACAGGGTTACCGTAAAACTGAACAAGCGCATATACGTGGAGCAGACAATCCTAGATCTGCCTAAAAATCTCATGTACAAGTTTTTTTATGGTGAAATTTGATGAAAATATCCAATTGCTCAATTGCTGTACACAGATACGAATAGTTTTGTGTTGTTTATCGAGACTGAGGACTTCTACCATGAGATGCCACTAGACAAGTACGACATTTGTAGTTACCCCAGGGGTCACTCATGCTACACAGGAAGAACAAAAGGTGATAGGCTCACCCAAGATTGAAAGTGATGCTAAGCCTATATCAGAGTTTGTAGCTTTGCAAGTCAAGTCTTGCTGTGTTGAAAGTGTGGGTTTTGGAATGCAAAAGTGCAAAGATGTAAAGGAATGCATGACCAAGTTGCGTTTTGAGACTTACAAACAATGCCTTGACAGCGGAAAACCAGAACCAAATGCATTGATCACATTTCTCAAATCGGTAAAGCATATTAACAAGACGTGTAACTTGAGCAAAAAGACCCCATCAGCCTTTGATTGCAAGAGGTACTACTCGGATTCGATCAATAGCTTGGCGCATGGACATTGGCGAATATCTAAAGATATGATGAGATAAACATGTCGACTGAAAAAACCCCCAAATGTCTTATGAAACTATTTAATAGGGTAGATCCACCCATTTATGACGAATAAACCCCCTCGCACAATATCTGTGTTTAACAACAAGAGTGGTGTGTATACTAGCGTAATTTCTAAAGCAGAGCAGGAATATTGCCATGCTCACGCAAATCAGAAGCAGTTGTGTGATATGAGCTGAAAGGGAAGGTTAAGAGGCTCTGTATCAAGGAATGTAGTAAAAAGAAGGCTGAGCTGCATCTTCTACTGGCAAAACCTAATAGTTGGTGTTTTTATAACCTTTCAGTTATAAAATGATTATGACAGCAGCAGATAACTGACACCAGCAGCTACGATACCACCACCGATCAATACATTGCAATCTTTGTGAATTTCACTCTGATCCAATTGAGGCATGCCAGCATTGAACAATTTTTTGTTGAATTTTTAAATATTCAAGTCTTAAGCAGCAGATTGATGTATTGAATAACCCTCCAGACCAACTCAGTGCTGTTCTACTATCCTGCAAAACATCCCTCATCCAGAAATGCTCGCCAATTTTTACACTGCTTAAAATTGACGTCATCGTTGAATAGGAAGTATATTTATTTCTTTTCCGTACAGTATTTATTTGGCCAATCAGATCCCGCTATTTATTTTTATTACTATTTTTATTTATTATTATTCTACATACTACTGTCCATTCTTGTATGATTATCATTTATTGTTCCCTAACTCACCAAAACAAGCTCAATTTTTTTTCTATTCTATTGATGGAAAGAGTATAAGATAATACTTGTGATTTTGATCACATTGGACCACCTGACAAATCCTGCAATCATCTCTTGTTGCCATTTCACGTATGAAATTTGCGTAAGAAACAAGCATTGATTTTGTTTACGATGCATGTGCACTAATTGCGTCCATATTGAGAGAAACCACTAATTCAGATTTTATGTGTGCAATGTGCAAATTCAAGCCAGATGAAAAATGCCGCGTAATAGGAAAGCTCAACGTTAAATCTTAGAACTAATATTTGATCGGGTGTCTTCATAAGGACTCTTTATTCCTGTTGCAATAACCCTCAGTATACCTAAGACTAAATGAATTGCCCAATCAGATTTTATTTTAAACGCAGACGATGTAACTTTGTTTATAAAAATTTTCTATTATTTATTATAATTGACCGCGCCTACAATCCGAAGATGACGTACTCGGCAATCAATGGAAGTTATAGTAAGCTAAATTTCAGCTGATGCGACGAGAATTTGAGGCCAGTGGCTTCTTGGCAAGCTTGTAAATCAGGACTGAGTAGGCCCAGAGGTTATTTAATACATCAATATGCTGCTTAAAGCATGACAGCATTGAACAATTTTTCGCTGATTTTGTGAATATTCAAGTCTTAAGCAGCAGATTGGTGTATTAAACAACCCTCTAGGCCTACTCAGTGCTGATCTGCAAGCCTGCAAAATAGCCCTCTTCCAGAAATGCTCGCCAATTTTTACACTGCTTAAAATTGACGTCATCTTCGGGATTTACTTCTTTGCTGCGCAGTATTTATTCGACCAATCAGATCCCGTTATTTATTTTTATTATTATTTTATTTATTATTATTATTAATTCTACCAACATACTACTGTCCATTCTTGTATGAAAAACATTTATTGTTCCCTTACTCACCAAAAGAAGCACAATTTTTTTCTATCCTATTAATGTAAAGAGTATCAGATGAGATGATCCTTGTGATTGTGATCACATTAGACAACCTGAAAAATCCCGCAATCGTCTCTTGTTGTTGCCATTTCACATAAGAAAATTGCGTAATAAACAAGCGTTGATTTTGTTAACTATGTGTGTGCACTAATTGCATCCATATTGATGGAAACCACTAATTCCGTTTTTATGCGTGCAGCGTGCAATTTCAAGCTAGATAAAAAATGGCGCGTAATAATAAATCTCAACAATAATTCTTAGAATCCATTATTGATGGGTGTCTTCGTAAGGATCCTTTATTCCTGTTGCAATGGCCTTCATCAGACCTAAGACTAAATGAATTGCCCAATCAGATTTCATTTTAAACGCAGACGATGTAACTTCATTTATAAAAGTTTGCTATTATTTATTATAACTGACCACGCCCACATCCCGAAGATGACGTACACGGCAATCAATGGAAGTTATAGTAAGCTAAATTTCGGCTGATGCACCGAGCATTTGAGGCCAATGACTTTTTGGCAAGCTTGTAAATCAGGACTGAGTAGGCCTAGAGGGTTATTTAATACATCAATCTGCTGCTTAAGACTTGAATATTCAGAAACTCAACCAAAAAGTGATCAGTGCTGTCATGCTTTAAGACTTGAATATTCGAAAACTCAGCAAAAAATGTTCAGTGCTGGCATGCTTTAAAACATCATTTCGAATTTGTACTATTTTTTATACTCGTTTTTATCAGACCAAAAAAGCTTTTCATACTCATTAGTCGGTATATCAGAGTTTTTTAATCAAATATTTAGGGTTGTGTTTTGTGTTATCTGCACATCACCCTTGCTGGTTTTAACGCTTAGACCACCACCTTAAAAAGTATAAAATTTAAGTGATTATAGCAGATCTAAAGATTGAAACTGTGATAGCCGAGTCTAGATCTAAGAATTTAGCATTTATCTTGTTTTAATCAGGCAGATTGATGCCGGCTGTATCATCGGGAATCTGCTATCCCTCTATCACATCTTTAGAAAGAAAGTTTTCTTGGATGTACGTATCGTAGTCACCACCACTTTTAGAGTGTTCTCCGGCTCCCTTTATCATGCAGTTTAATTTTGTTTCATCAGCTGGCTTTTTGTCAGCTACTGCGGCAGCGAGCAACTTTTTAAACTCAAAGATTGGTTCAACCTTGACCTTTGTAACAATAGTTGTGTATATGTCTGGCAATCCTCCTTGTGGAATGCTGTTAACATTACTGATGAGATCATTGTGAACGTTGATGGACTGCTGTATAGAAGGATCAAACCTTCCCGATGCAGCCTCACTAAAGCTATGTACTCCTTGGCATTGCCAAAGTCTTTACCTTCACCTTCCATTTAATATTATATTTTTGTGTACTACATAATAAATGGCTTTTAATGGAGAACTAAATCACGCTCTGTCGAAGAGAGATCAGCACGGTCTAAAAGAAAACAAGGTACACACGTGTAACTTATAATCTGCAGAAGCAAGTCGTGGTCAAGAATTGATTGTAAAGATGCCCTCGCTGGCATCCACACACCTACTACTTCCAAACTTGCTAAATCACAATTCTAATTTTAAACTAAATAGCGGAGAAGATGAAAGTAGTGTTCCAGATCATCGGGCAGCGTCACTTATCGAGAAGCTTTTGTTGACCATAGGTAGTACAACCGTACTTGACATTGACAACTATGACCAATTCAAAGTCTATCACGAGTTTGATTATGCCAAACAAAATTACGAAAAAGAGCTCACACACAGGGGAATCTAGTCTGAAGCTACCAAGAAAAGAGACATAATATTAGTAGTGTGGCTGCAGATACGCTGGTGTCAATACTTATTCCATCTTGGATCGTTTCTAACCGATGCTGCATTTACCCCCAGGCAATTAAAAATCATATAAAACTCTACATCAAGCTTGCCAGCAGTAAATACACACTGACCAGCATTTGTCTAGAGTATGACTACATCAACGAGCCTAGCATTGCTGCGAGCGTTTCTCAAAAATATCTCAATCACGCCCGCCGTACCAATAACTACAAGACCCACACGACCAACGGCGTTGCAGCTGCCAAGTCAGACTTTTAGATTAATATTAAAGCGTCGTTTGATAGCCTACGCGCTATACCGGTGTTTTTCAAGGCGGACAACAATTTCAACACTACATACCAATTCTCCATTGTTAGCTTCGTCATGGTTGATATTGATGGGACCACCAATCGGCTCTATACATCAGACTACCAGCCCGTATATTCTTATGGTGTTGCTAAAAAGTATTTTCAGATTGAGCCGATTGGTGAAACGTTTATTGATCAGGAAACGCTTTACACGGATAAGTACTGCCTAGTGATAGATCTAAGAACTCTCAACGATGAGTGATCTAGCTGTGTCGATTGGGAAATCAAGGATTACGGCAACCTAAGGATATCCAAAAATGCTTCATCACCCGCCTGCAAAGCATTTGTATACACTATCAATGACATGTCTGTCTCACTTATAAACAATGAACTCGGACCTATAGAGCAATAAATGGATAATACATTTCCCCGACATCTTCACAATGCGATAATGTACAGACGAACAAACTCGGGTAAGACAAATCGTACTCATAACCTGATTAAAAAATATTATTTGTACTACTTAGCCCACATTTTTATCATCTGTCCCATATTTCCCGACAACAAGACCTGCAACTGCAAACGTCATCCCTGGCTAAAAAATGTGAAATCTTTGCCAATGGAGACTTGGTCGGCACCCTCGAACATTTGTCATAGCAACATTCCAAGGATGGAGCATTGTGGGGTAAAATGTCTTGTCTCCGAAAAAGATCTTAACAACCATCCCGCGTCACCAAGTGAAATTGCTTTTGGCGGTCGTCATTCCAACTTGAAAATGTGGTTTATCACTCTGCGCTATGTCTGCACCTGAAGGTTTTCGCGAAAACATGCGTTGGGTATTGATCACCAAAAACACTGGTAAAAAAGTCTTTTGAGATGCCCACCATTGGAAACGATATCACACTCAGCAGTCATCACTCGAAAATAAAGATGGGTCTGGTCAACACTTTTATACTGTTTGTAAACACGGATAAAAGCAAATATATGGTACTTAAAAAATATTACAACAAATCTGTTACGCTACTGGCACAGCTCTATTCATACTAATCAGCTTTATGCTCATCAATTTATGCACGTGGATGAACAGGATTTTTCTATACCATACTATGGGAATGAGTATATCCCTAACAGAAATGCTTCAACAGCCAAAAGCAATATATGATATCTTCCAGAGTAAGTCTTTAATAATGTTTATTGCAGTAAGTTACAAAATTTTGAGCAACAGCTCCCAATTGAACGCACAACAATATATGGCAGAGGAACTCTTTGAGGAAAAGGATTTCCCTGAAACTGCTGGTGTAAAATGATCTGATTGATAGTTGCAGCTGGTCTACCGTTCTAAAATAAATAGATGCAAACCAGATGCCTTTTGTGTATGGAAGTAGTTCCAAACTGACCAGTTGAAGTGATAAATGAATCAAATGCCAAGTGTAAAAAGACAGCTGTTATAACCACTACAGCTTTTAAAAGTCAATGCATTTCTGTAATTATACGCTCATTAGAAGTGATAATGATTATATCTTGCTACACTAACTAGAACTAACCGGTTGAGCTACATAAATAGCGAATGCCGAAGCTTCGCTTAATTGCGTCACATATTAGTAAGATGGTGAAATAAAGTCAGTTGGATTTTGAAGCTGAAGCTGTGAACTTTTCCCTCTCAGCAACTTTACTCACCTTACACATGTATTAGACGCATTGAGGTTGTTCTAGTATTGTCATAAGTTACTAGTAAAACTGCAAGGCATAATCTAACAGATTAGCCAATTTTTTGTTATCAATGCTGCTATAGTTAGCTGGGAATAACATGGCAACAGTTGGTATCAACTATAAGCATCAAAGCCTAATATTGTTGGGCACACGCTTAATCATTCATAGTGGCTAAATAAACGTAGTCTCTGGAGTGATGCAGTTAGCTGCAAAGGCACAGACTGATCGCAAAGTCTATTCTCAGAGTTCATTTTGGAGTTAGTCTGCTGCCTTGGCAACAAATTGTAGAGATGAAGCTGCGAAGGCTAGCCTTATTTGTACAACTGTTGCTTCACTCACAAGGGTTCCGCTCCTGAGAAGAGTCTGCAAGTCTAGTGATTGTTGGAAGTGGGTACAGGTTGCTATTTAGAGTAGCCGTACGCTTCCAGTGTGCTAGTTTTCTGAGCTCAGCGCTGAGAGCTCTGCTAGCCTGACAACGCACTGTTTGTTGGTAATGGGAAGGTCCATTAAGTAGTTCTAAGTCAAGTTTGTACACCGAAGCAAAGGAGCTATATGAAAGTTGTCTTCCCTTGTTTTTACAGCGTCGTTTCACTTCATCTTTATTTTTTTCCGGGTTTTAACAATAAAGCAGTTTTTTCTTGATTAAACATTATCCTTAGTTTTAAAATTATCGGTCATTGAGCATTTCGTGCAACTGGGTGTGTGAATGGCAGAAAATTTCCCAAAGATGAAACTCAGTGATTATCCAATTTACTGGACCATATTGTCAAATTTACTAAACCATGTAAGAAATTTAAACATTGTACATTCTCAATTTTTTGTTGTTTTGAACGTCTGTATGATAACTATTATCATTTGATACAAACAATCCATTTTTTTCAACTCTATGATTGTGTTTAGTTGATGCTATCATAACTAATCGCGCATAAGTCAGCATCTGTTGCCTTTACACTGTAATTTACGCTTTTGTGAGTTTTGGTTTTATATAATTACTTTAAAACTATAAATTGTATCGAGTTCAATCAAAAACCTGTGTCTCTTCTCCTATAAGAGTTTTTGATTAATTTTCCTATTGCAGTTGTACTTCTTTGTCAAATAATTGTATCATCAGAGGTCATGAAAGATGAAGAGAACGGGTGACCATAATATTTAACATTACGGTTACTTTTGGTGGATGCGATGATATGCGTGTTCGGCTCGGCAAACCCTCGAAGAATCCCAATTTTGTGGTCAGCTTTCTTGAATGCGAGGATGTGAGAGGCCATCGCATTTTGCAGTGGATGCGTGACAATTATTTAGAGTTATCTTTCCCTCTTTACTTAATTTTAGTGAGTCAAGGAGTATGTTTTCAAAAGTGTTTCACAACCGGCATCGTTCATATATCTTGCTACTGTAATTATTACATCATTCAACGGAGGTAAATCACTTATGATAGCTTGCAGGATAGCATAAATTGTCGTTGACACATCTCTGGGTGTTTTTCATTATTATTCAACATAATGTTGACTAGTATGAAAAATCTAATGAATTATTTTTTATTATTATAATCATTATTAGCTTTAGTTTTATTATTATTGTTTTTAGCAACTACAATTGTGTATTTCTTTGCTAGCAACATTGATAAATAGCATTGTTACTTACCAAGAATTTTATGTAGTGATAACAAAAATAAATAATTATTAGTTAATACATTTTCTAAATATTGCTACTGCTCCAGCAATAGAAATATTAATTAAAAGGTTATAGGGACATCATGGAAGTGGCAAGTAAATACAGGAGGGCACAAATCCCAACAATACGATAGCAGTTTAACACTTCATCGCATTCCAGTCATGCATTCAAGGTCTGAACCAATCCTTGCACACTGAACATTGCCGCCGCATAGTAGCTGAAAGCTCCTCTTATTCGCTACCAAACCACAGGCAATAAAATAATTATCGTAGCGTTTTTAAATTCTAGTGTAGCACATGTTACCATGCTGTTTTAAAGAGACACTCTGCTGCAAATATATTTATTTGTGTTTACATGGAAATGCTTACCATTCACTGTTCTTGGCTTGTAATGCGAAAATCTAAATTTCCATTAGGCCAAGTTGCAAAATGACATAAATGCTAAGTTTATGTTTGTTAACAGATTTGCCAAATAACACAATGCCCTTGCATTTGTTATAGGGGGTGAGCCTCAGGTGTATGCATTTGTTATAGGGGAGTGAGCCTCAGGTGTATGCATTTTTTATAGGGGAGTGAGCCTCAGGTGTATGCATTTGTTATAGTAGGTGAGCCTCAGGTGTATACATTTGTTATAGGGGGTGAGCCTCAGGTGTATGCATTTGTTATAGAGGGTGAGCCTCAGGTGTATGCATTTGTTATAGGGGTGAGCCTCAGGTGTATGCATTTGTTATAGGGGAGTGAGCCTCAGGTGTATGCATTTGTTATAGTAGGTGAGCCTCAGGTGTATACATTTGTTATAGGGGGTGAGCCTCAGGTGTATACATTTGTTATAGGGGGTGAGCCTCAGGTGTATGCATTTGCTATAGTGGGTGAGCCTCAGGTGTATACATTTGTTATAGGGGGTGATCCTCAGTTGTATACATTTGTTATAGGGGGTGAGCCTCAGGTGTACGCATTTGTTATAGGGACTGAGCCTCGGGTGTATGCATTTGTTATAGGGGCTGAGCCTCAGGTGTATGCATTTGTTATAGGGGGTGAGCCTCAGGTGTATGCATTTGTTATAGGGGGTGAGCCTCAGGTGTATCCATTTGTTATAGGGGGTGAGCCTCAGGTGTATGCATTTGTTATAGGGGGTGAGCCTCAGGTGTATACATTTGTTATAGGGGGTGAGCCTCAGGTGTATACATTTGTTATAGTGGGTGAGCCTCAGGTGTATGCATTTGTTATAGGGGCTGAGCCTCAGGTGTATGCATTTGTTATAGAGGGTGAGCCTCAGGTGTATACATTTGTTATAGGGGGTGAGCCTCAGGTGTATGCATTTGTTATAGAGGGTGAGCCTCAGGTGTATGCATTTGTTATAGGGGGTGAGCCTCAGGTGTATGCATTTGTTATAGGGGCTGAGCCTCAGGTGTATGCATTTGTTATAGGGGCCGAGCCTCAGGTCCATACAATTGTTATAGGTTGTGAGCAGTTGATATGGTCAGGGTGGGCTACGTTTACAGCAAGGAGCTGATTGAAGCATGTGACCTCTTCCCAAGAATTAAGGGACGGGTAGGCACCTCCACTTTGTTTGATCAAATGCTTGTCCTAGCCTAATGCAGTTGAGACCGTTTTGAACTTCTTGTTTATGCCTATTAACTTCTGATTGATTTGTCATCGGTTTACATTTCATCATGTTTGAATCTTGCTGTATTCCTTGACAGGCGTCTCTTTGTGCCGAACTTATTCAAGCATTTCAACTGCACTCACAGATGAAGTAAGTACTAGATTTCACCATTGAAACTTTTGCCATGTGTGCATGTGGATTATAGACTGTCTGGTAGAAGGTTTT
This sequence comes from Cryptosula pallasiana, assembly GCA_945261195.1. Taxonomy (NCBI): domain Eukaryota; kingdom Metazoa; phylum Bryozoa; class Gymnolaemata; order Cheilostomatida; family Cryptosulidae; genus Cryptosula; species Cryptosula pallasiana. Next base: position 39,389 of record OX183136.1, read on the forward strand.
TTCAACTATACAAAAACAACATCTGTATGTACTTGTATTTGTCTATTTGTAATTTTTATGTATGCCTTGTCCACTTCGCTGGGTGTGTTGACAACTGCTGCAAAAACTGATATTGTAACACTCAGCTGTAAAGTCAAGGTTTGGTATTGCCATTTGCTCACAAACTGCAAATATTTGTGGATTCAAGTTTGTCACATGGCTGAAAGGCAACCAATTTTCGTTGCGATGGAATGTTGCGTTGAGTTTTTAAGAGAGAGTGAACCTATCGCTGTACAGAAGAAAAGAGTCACTTGCACTAACCACTGCAACCAACACCGTCGGTATTACATAAGTTAATCACAGTTTTCATTATAGTCGGCAACTTATACTCACCAGTGCAAGTAAATAATGGGAATTTCCCATATGTATTTATATGGGAGGGCTTATTCATACAGGGAGTTATCTTCATACAGTCTATCTAATACACACTTTTCTCGCTTGCAATACAACTTCCTTGGTGTCCACTTTCCCTTGTGCACACATGCAGGTAAGTAAACTCATCAAGTTGTGTGAAATAGAAACATTAAATTGTTTGAACTACAAACAATAATTTCCAAGTAAGACTAGTATAAATAGGCCATGGCCTTATCCACCACGCTTAGTGAATGTGTTTAACTGACGCTGTGGAGTTGCCTCAATGCATGTATTTAACCAACTCTGCTGAATTGCTTTCGTGTGTTTTTTTCTCATGTTCATCTGGTAAGATTGCTGTGTCCGTTATGACAACCAACGTTTCCTGGCTTTGATGCAAAGACAACACTATTTGTCTCCATGAAATTGTCACTCATTGCTCTTCCTAACCAATGCATTAGCGACAGTATTTAAAGGTTGAACAGAACGATTTTTTAAGGACAAAAATGGTTATCATATTGGAAATCTGCAGGTGTTTTTACCACATCAAGCCAATTTTTCTGTGAAAAAAACGAATTTAGACACCAGAAATTCTTGGAGTTTTGTCCCTATATTTATTGCAAATGGAAAAAAAAACATTGCAGTCGAACGAGCGGGATTGATCAGGTATTCAACATGATAGCCGCTGAAAGGCCAATGGCAGTTGATTGTAACATATAGAAAATAGCCTTACTTTTAGAGATGGAATTAGCCTATAACACGTTCCCAAAAGGGTTATTCCTCATGCCCAATTTAAAATGAGAGCCCAAACCTTGTTATCCCAGGTTTGTTTTGTTTTTCTGCACTCCGCTGATGGATTGTCTGCACTCCGCTGATGGATTGTCTGCACTCCGCTGATGGAGCTACACAAAAGTCCCGGTACATCCGGGTCTACAACTTGGATAAGCGAAATATAAAATACTGTTAAACAAATTCAGGTATCATGTACCAACAGTACTTAAGGCAGAGTTAGTTGGTTTTGTCCTTCAATGCGGCAAGTGATGTGTCTATGAAAAGATGAACACAGACATAAGTCAGCCATAAGCGCATAAGAGTTCATCTCGAATTGTGAGAGATTTTGTAGAGTAAAATCTGTGTAAAACATCGCTACCGTTAGCTGCTGATTCTGTTTTAAAGACCCCTCCGAAGGTGTACACTTATAGTGTAGTCAAGTCTATAAAGGTTACATACACCAGTTACCTGGAAGGTATACACTTATAGTGTAGTCAAGTCTATAAAGGTTACATACACCAGTTACCTGGAAGGTATACACTTATAGTGTAGTCAAGTCTATAAAGGTTACATACACCAGTTACCTGGAAGGTGTACACTTATAGTGTAGTCAAGTCTGTAAAGGTTACATACACCAGTTACCTGGAAGGTGTACACTTATAGTGTAGTCAAGTCTATAAAGGTTACATACACTAGTTACCTCGAAGCACAGATAAAACTAGTGCACTAGGCATTCATTTCCAGGTGAGATTAGTAAGGTACAGAGAGAATGAATAGTAGCTGTTTATATACAGGTTACTGCGACCACGTCAGTTGACTATTGATGAAATGTCCAACTTTCACTCAAGGGACTATCTGGAGGTGTTTAAAGACATGTGTGACCAAGATGACCCTGAAAAGATTGATAAAAGTGTTATGGAGGAATATGGATTAGGTGAGCTACGTTGGTTTGTTAGCCCAGACATGCTCAGTCCTCTTTGCACATTTAATCGCTTCGCAGACTTTCCCCAAACCCCACCCCATTGATGTGTCTCTTCCAGACCTGCTCCCCGCCTCCCCAGACACGCCCCCCCCCCCACCTCGCCAAACATGTACCCACTTCCCCAGACCTACCCCCTCCCCAGACAAGCCCCCACCTCCCCAGACAAGACCCCCCACCTCCCCAGACCTACCACCTCCCCAGACATGCCCCCACCTCCCCAGTCATGCCCCCACGTCCCCAGACCTGTTCCCACTTTCCCAGACAAGCCCCCCACCTCCCTAGACCTACCCCACCTCCCCAGACCTGCTCCTACCTTCCCAGACCTGCTCCCACCTTCCCAGACCTGTTTCCACCCCCTCCCAGACCTGCTCTCACCTCCCCAGACCTGCTCTCACCTCCCCAAACCTCCCCCACCTCCATAGACCTGCCCCTTCACATTACCCAATGCAGTTATCTGTTTGAAAGGATACGACTGTCCGGTAGAGGAAGGCCTGTTTGACGGCTGTTCTCTAGTGGCTGGGGGAAGTGTAGCTGCAGCTGAGGCTTTAGTCGATGGGCAGGTTGATGTGGCTATCAACTGGTGCGGCGGTTGGCACCATGCCAAAAGGTCAGTTACACTTACGATGCTGGTGCATCTAATATACAAATATTCAATGAGTTTGGAGTGGTGATATCTGTGCCGGGTATGTCTTATTGCATCTGTGCCAGGGTATGTCTTATTGCATCTGTACCGGGGTATGTCTTATTGCATCTGTGCCGGGTATGTCTTATTGCATCTGTACCGGGGTATGTCTTATTGCATCTGTGCTGGATATGTCTTATTGCTGGTAGATTTGAGGCAGCGGGGTTCTGCTATATCAATGACATTGTACTGGCTATTCAGAAACTTAAGGAAAAGCATAATAGAATCCTCTATGTTGACTTGGATCTTCATCACGGTGATGGTAATACTTTAGAACACCTGCTATCATTGTATACTGCAGACTCGGCTGTATACAGTGTACTATATACAGTGTACTATATACAGTGTACTATATACAGTGTACTATATACAGTGTACTGCATACTAGGCTGTATACAGTGTACTATATACAGTGTACTATATACAGTGTACTATATACAGTGTACTATATACAGTGTACTATATACACTGTACTATATACACTGTACTATACATTGTATACTGCATACTAGGCTGTATACAGTGTACTATATACAGTGTACTATATACAGTGTACTATATACAGTGTACTATATACAGTGTACTATATACAGTGTACTATACATTGTATACTGCATACTAGGCTGTATACAGTGTACTATATACAGTATACTGCATACTAGGCTGTATACAGTGTACTATATACCGTATATATAATACAGTGTACTGTACACTGTGTGCTATATACAGTGTACTATACACTGTTTATAGTGTATTATACACTCTGTAATATATACAGTGTGCTATAGATAGTGTACTATTTATAGCACACTGTGTACTGTATACAGTGTGCTATAGATAGTGTACTATTTATAGCACACTGTGTACTGTATACAGTGTGCTATAGATAGTGTACTATTTATAGCACACTGTGTACTGTATACAGTGTGCTATAGATAGTGTACTATTTATAGCACACTGTGTACTGTATACAGTGTGCTATAAATAGTACACTATTTACAATGTACTATATACAGTGTACCAGGGATGTATTTGAGATAGTCGCACAAAAATTATGCTGCTAAACAGAAGCAACTAAATGCTAGATGGTTTATTAGTACCAGTTTTTAATCACAAATAATTTTAAAAAAAATCAACAATTCTTGATTGGTTGATGAATAATACATATATATTTGTGTGCATATATGGTGATGACATGTGACATCTATGTGCATATATGGTGATGACATGTGACATCTATGTGTATATATGGTGATGACATGTGACATCTATGTGCATATATGGTGATGACAAATGACATCTATGTGCATATATGGTGATGACGAGTGACATCTATGTGCATATATGGTGATGACAAGTGACATCTATGTGCATATATGGTGATGACGAGTGACATCTATGTGCATATATGGTGATGACAAATGACATCTATGTGCATATATGGTGATGACAAATGACATCTATGTGCATATATGGTGATGACAAGTGACATCTATGTGCATATATGGTGATGACATGTGACATCTATGTGCATATATGGTGATGACAAATGACATCTATGTGCATATATGGTGATGACAAATGACATCTACGTGCATATATGGTGATGACATGTGACATCTATGTGCATATATGGTGATGACAAGTGACATCTATGTGCATATATGGTGATGACATGTGACATCTATGTGCATATATGGTGATGACAAGTGACATCTATGTGCATATATGGTGATGACATGTGACATCTATGTGCATATATGGTGATGACATGTGACATCTATGTGCATATATGGTGATGACAAATGACATCTATGTGCATATATGGTGATGACATGTGACATCTATGTGCATATATGGTGATGACAAATGACATCTATGTGCATATATGGTGATGACAAATGACATCTATGTGCATATATGGTGATGACAAATGACATCTATGTGCATATATGGTGATGACAAATGACATCTATGTGCATATATGGTGATGACAAGTGACATCTATGTGCATATATGGTGATGACAAATGACATCTATGTGCATATATGGTGATGACATGTGACATCTATGTGCATATATGGTGATAACAAATGACAAACAGTTTAAAAACAACTCTAATCAGTGTCACTCTCAACCATTATTAATTAGTTCAGTGGCCGGAATCATCATCTTTTTGTTCTAGCACCAATCCTTCATAGGTTTTGGCCAAGAAAGCTTCCACAACCCTAGTGATATTGATGTTTTGTTATTGGATAACACTTGGACGGCATTCAATCTGAAAACAATGAAGTTTATATACATGCCTAGAAATCCCAATAATATGCTTGCTGTGTAGTTGAACACAAATAATAAGCTTTCTTATAAAAGCATCTACTACAAGTTTTACAAAATACTGCATTCCTGCCCTCAACAACACAGCAACAACACAACAACAACAACAAAAGGCCGTTAATCATAAACAGTTGCCAAAAGTTGGTATCATTAAATATAAATTGCAAAAAATGCAGTAATATCTGCAGTAATAATTTATGCTACTACTAATTATAGTGATAATGACACCACTTACTATTATAAATCTCAAATATCTTTTCATCTATAAAATTAGATAGACCAACAGTGGTTTTAGTTTTACTAACAATAATGCTAATTGTGACTTTTATTGTCGTGATTCTTATTATCAATGTGATAGTAAATAATAGCAGTAATGATAATTAAGGCCAATTTTTGTCAATAAGGTCCTTTTTTTAAAGGCTTGGATCACTTCAAAACACAAATATAACTATAAGCACCAAGTGCATTAGTATCCAAGTTATAAGGTCAATAAATTGTCATTTTTCAACTCTTACGGCAGTTTTTGCATTTTGAGATCAATTTTTGCATTTTGAGGTCAATTTAAGCATTTTGGGTCCGATATTTATTTCTCATGTAAACTTTAAAGTTTTCGCTTTTTTCAGCTTTGCAAAATACACATTTATTAAAAATTTGATTGCATAAAATGATGCTATTATGCAAGTTTATAATCTTAGCCAATCCATTTTTTTACAATCTATGGAAAGCTCAGCATATACTGTCACTCAGGCCTACCAAGATATAAAAACCTTGGATTTCAGTGACAACAAATGTAAGATAAGAAAATATATTGCCAAGCGGCTGCAAAAAAATTACATTTTCAACATATCATCAATGCCAAGGTCAAATATATCTCCATTACTATACAACCAGTTACAAAAAAGTCAGCCAGCACTGTTTCTAGACAATTTTTTTGTTTTTAGGTCAATAAGAAGTGTGTAAACAACAACACAGTATTATTTATGATTATTATTAATATTATTATTAAATAATCATAACATTGATAACTGTCAGGTTATTACAAACAGTAAAATATTATGAAAGTTGTAAATATAACGACCACTTGCTAAAGAATTTAAATCACAGCAGAGTGTCGTTTTGGTCTTGGATGTTGACATCCTCTGCACAGCTTATTTGCCTCAGCCATTCAATCACTAGTCATCATCGGCAACCTCTGCACTACTGCTCAACGACCTCAACCCTAATTATCACTCGCGGGCATTGCACTAGATGGTTATTCTACACGCCGCTTCCTCAAAAGAGGGGTGAAGTGATCTCGTACTACTGAGAACTAGGTTCTCACAAGAAGCATTTATCTCAGTGGCACCAGCAAGTACTCAGAAAGTCAAAACTGGATGTGTCCACAAAATTGCAATAAAGAACAATAAGTTTACTAAAAATTAACATTCAACAACAGTAGTTTATTTATAAGCTTGAACTCTTTTCATTTAATTTTTATTTTGGTTCCATGTTACAGCTATTTACTTATAATAATCTGAGATAAATGAAATTTGAAACATAAAAAGTTTTTGTGCATACTTTTTTTACATAATACCGTAGCCAATGACTCACTTGACCTGGTCTGCTAGTAGCTGATCTATCTCTATTTCCACGCCATTATGCAAAGCTGCCGACTCATAACTACCCATGATGGAAGCAGAAGCTATGGTCGCTCTCAAAGTACTTGAGGCTGAGACCTCTGTCTCATCAACACTCTTGACGTCGATCTCTGCCGGCGCCTCCCAGTCACTCTTGGCCTAGACACTTGCTCTCCAAAACTCGTGATGTCGGGTTCTGACCACGCCTCACCATTACTCTTGGCTGAAACCCTTGTCTCTGCCTCACAAACACGTATGGCGCCAGCCTTTGCCAATGCCTCCACTCTTTACACTCTCATCCATTTTTGCAGCTTGGTAAGCTCTTCAAACCCAGCTTTGACTCGAGCCAGACTTCCTGTAGTCTCAGGCATCACCTCTGCACCCATGAACTCTTTCTCAAGAGTATTCCTCATCTCATTACACTTACACGTCTCTTTCTCATACCACTTTTCTTTTTACGCTCGTACATCTCTTGTCAACATACTAGCGCTAGCATCACTTCAGAAAGAATTAATCTTCGACACAAATGACAATTGACAACTATTTTGGGTTTGAGGCCCTGTTGTCCTACTTTCGACCACACCAGCGTATGTTTTAGGGAGGATATGAGTGTTTCTGCCAATTTTGAGAGAAAGCTGGTCATTTAGACCAGTGTCTGAACTAATTTTACTACCTTTTAAAATTTTAGCACTGCCAGAAGAACATTCCGAAATTTTATGACTTTCTGAACCGCAATACATACTCATTATTGGCTGAGGACAGGAATTAACAAATTTTCCGTGGACCCCAAAACCTAAAAGAAACATTGCCAGGGCAATCAATCGCATAGTGATCTTTATTTCAGTTGCATATAATACACCCGAGTTTACCAGACTTACCAATCTTCTTTTTTCTGTGTATGTTGATGAAGCCACAGGACTATTGTCACTTGTGCAGCCTTTCTCTGATGCGATTTGTCCAGAGAGGCATCTATACTGGTTGAGGTATTGGTATTTTTAGTAGACGGGTTTTTCTGTAATCAACATTTATCATCGTTGTCTGAGCAACGGTAGCTTATTTATTAATTAGTAGTAAGACATGTCAGAAAATTCTCTATGTCTGGATAGCCGCCCTGATCGGGTGGTGTATGCATCATTTTTCTCAAGTTCACTAGTGGCACTACCCAACTCAAGAGTCCTCACTAGTGGCACTACCCAACTCAGGAGTCCTCACTAGTGGCACTACCCAACTCAGGAGTCCTCACTAGTGGCACTACCCAACTCAAGAGTCCTCACTAGTGGCACTACCCAACTCAGGAGTCCTCACTAGTGGCACTACCCAACTCAGGAGTCCTCACTAGTGGCACTACCCAACTCAGGAGTCCTCACTGGTGGCACTACCCAACTCAGGAGTCCTCACTAGTGGCACTACCCAACTCAGGAGTCCTCACTAGTGGCACTACCCAACTCAGGAGTCCTCACTGGTGGCACTACCCAACTCAGGAGTCCTCACTGGTGGCACTACCCAACTCAGGAGTCCTCACTAGTGGCACTCCCCAACTCAGGAGTCCACACTAGTGGCACTACCCAACTCAGGAGTCCTAATTTTTGAGCTCATCACCATTTAATCGATTTTCAATTGTGTAATCATCCGATAATCTATTATCACATAAAGATTCTGTGTGAAAGGCATCATTCTTTAACAAAAACTAATGTTAACAATTTCTCCTCAATTTACAGTTTTCTATTTTTACTCAATAACTATTAGGTCTGACCTCTCCTCTGGCACCATGATCTGTAGGTGCTTCTCTCCTATACTATGATCCGTAGGCGCTTCTCTCCTATACTATGATCTGTAGGGGCTTCTCTCCTATACTATGATCTGTAGGTGCTTCTCTCCTATACTATGATCTGTAGGGGCTTCTCTCCTATGCTATGATCCGTAGGTGCTTCTCTCCTATACTATGATCCGTAGGTGCTTCTCTCCTATACTATGATCTGTAGGTGCTTCTCTCCTATACTATGATCTGTAGGGGCTTCTCTCCTATACTATGATTTGTAGGCGCTTCTCTCCTATACTATGATCTGTAGGGGCTTCTCTCCTATACTATGATCTGTAGGTGCTTCTCTCCTATACTATGATCTGTAGGGGCTTCTCTCCTATACTATGATCCGTAGGTGCTTCTCTCCTATACTATGATCCGTAGGTGCTTCTCTCCTATACTATGATCTGTAGGTGCTTCTCTCCTATACTATGATCTGTAGGGGCTTCTCTCCTATACTATGATCTGTAGGCGCTTCTTTCCTATACTATGATCTGTAGGGGCTTCTCTCCTATACTATGATCTGTAGGTGCTTCTCTCCTATACTATGATCTGTAGGTGCTTCTCTCCTATACTATGATCCGTAGGCGCTTCTCTCCTATACTATGATCTGTAGGTGCTTCTTTCCTATACTATGATTCGTAGGCGCTTCTCTCCTGTTAGCAATTCTTTCAACTCAGCCACTCTTTATATCCTATCTCAATTCGTCTTGTGAATGTCTTATATTTTCATAGCACTCAAAAGCTCTATGATCAACATTCACGCAATATTGAATTCCTGTTGGCTCTTTAACTGATTTACCAAATATTATTTCACTTTGGGACTGCTTCATCGAATTATTTGTTCTCATATTTTGATAAATAACTCATCATAATTATTATTTATATTAGTTTTTGTCGTTACCATTAGAAGTGAAGACTCTTTAGGGTCTTATCACAATTGCTTATTGTTACGCATCTTCAGAGGTTACAATCTGTGCTGTTAGCTGATTATAATAATGGCAGTCGTACCAGTATTGAAGGTTTTTTTTAAAGTGAATAAAAATGTATTTATTAATAATTTTATTCGAATCCATTAAAAGATTGAAACGGAACAGTATTGCTAACCTAATGTAGGCAACGGAACAGTATTGCTAACCTAATGTAGGCAACGGAACAGTATTGCTAACCTAATGTAGGCAACGGAACAGTACTGCTAACCTAATGTAGGAAACGGAACAGTATTGCTAACCTAAGGTAGGCAACGGAACAGTATTGCTAACCTAATGCAGGCAACGGAACAGTATTGCTAACCTAATGCAGGCAACGGAACAGTATTGCTAACCTAATGTAGGCAACGGAACAGTATTGCTAACCTAATGTAGGCAACGGAACAGTATTGCTAACCTAATGTAGGCAACGCAACAGTATTGCTAACCTAATGTAGGCAACGGAACAGTATTGCTAACCTAATGCAGGCAACGGAACAGTATTGCTAACCTAATGTAGGCAACGGAACAGTATTGCTAACCTAATGTAGGCAACGGAACAGTATTGCTAACCTAATGTAGGCAACGGAACAGTACTGCTAACCTAATGTAGGAAACGGAACAGTATTGCTAACCTAAGGTAGGCAACGGAACAGTATTGCTAACCTAATGCAGGCAACGGAACAGTATTGCTAACCTAATGTAGGCAACGGAACAGTACTGCTAACCTAATGTAGGAAACGGAACAGTATTGCTAACCTAAGGTAGGCAACGGAACAGTATTGCTAACCTAATGTAGGCAACGGAACAGTATTGCTAACCTAATGTAGGCAACGGAACAGTATTGCTAACCTAATGTAGGCAACTGAACAGTACTGCTAACCTAATGTAGGAAACGGAACAGTATTGCTAACCTAAGGTAGGCAACGGAACAGTATTGCTAACCTAATGCAGGCAACGGAACAGTATTGCTAACCTAATGTAGGCAACGGAACAGTACTGCTAACCTAATGTAGGAAACGGAACAGTATTGCTAACCTAAGGTAGGCAACGGAACAGTATTGCTAACCTAATGTAGGAAACGGAACAGTACTGCTAACCTAATGTAGGAAACGGAACAGTATTGCTAACCTAAGGTAGGCAACGGAACAGTATTGCTAACCTAATGCAGGCAACGGAACAGTATTGCTAACCTAATGTAGGCAACGGAACAGTATTGCTAACCTAATGTAGGCAACGGAATAGTATTGCTAACCTAATGTAGGCAACGGAACAGTACTGCTAACCTAATGTAGGAAACGGAACAGTATTGCTAACCTAAGGTAGGCAACGGAACAGTATTGCTAACCTAATGCAGGCAACGGAACAGTATTGCTAACCTAATGTAGGCAACGGAACAGTACTGCTAACCTAATGTAGGAAACGGAACAGTATTGCTAACCTAAGGTAAGCAACGGAACAGTATTGCTAACCTAATGTAGGCAACGGAACAGTATTGCTAACCTAATGTAGGCAACGGAACAGTATTGCTAACCTAATGTAGGCAACGGAACAGTACTGCTAACCTAATGTAGGAAACGGAACAGTATTGCTAACCTAAGGTAGGCAACGGAACAGTATTGCTAACCTAATGCAGGCAACGGAACAGTATTGCTAACCTAATGTAGGCAACGGAACAGTACTGCTAACCTAATGTAGGAAACGGAACAGTATTGCTAACATAAGGTAGGCAACGGAACAGTATTGCTAACCTAATGTAGGCAACTTAAAAAGGAATTATTTATTGCCGTTACCAGATGATAAATAAAATCAAAAATTAGTCAAATGTTAGTATTATTAGTTACTGTAGAACTGTTAGTACTATTTTCAGTCGAGTCCCGTCCACAGACATTGAATCTGTTATGAACCATAAAAGGTTATACGTACATCAGAATTCTCTGGTGTTGTAGAGTCAAAGGAGTTTAGTAGTTGCCGCTCAGCTTCAACTGTATGTTAGCTAGCGTTACATTTCTTTACCAGGGGTTGAGGAAGCATTTTACACGACTGATAAGGTTTTCACTCTTTCTCTTCACAAGTACTCGCCTGGTTTCTATCCTGGTGAGTATTGTATGTTGTATATTTTGGTTGTTATACACTGTACATGCTGTATGTTATATGTTGTATATGTTGTATGCTGTATATTATATGTTGTCTACCGTATATGCTTAATGTTATATACTGTATATGTTGTATACTGTATATGTATATTGTATTTATTTTTCTATGTGATTTACTGTATATGCTGCATATTCTAAATGTTGTGTGGTATATTGTGTATGTTGTATATGCTGTATGTGGTAAGGTAGGTACGGTAGGAGGTTTTGTATTAAATATGCATTGTGTTACATAATATCAGGGTTGGTAAAAACCATGGTTTTTTGGGGAAAAACCGATAAACCGGGTTTTCACTGTTTAAACCGGTTTTAACTAGTTTTTATGATTTTCATGTCAATAAATGCTCCATTGCTTCTGCTTTAACTGCATTATGTGGCATAAACACCAAATAATTAACCCATGTAATAAACATGGCATCACAATTCACAAAACTATTTTATTTAGACTTCACAGAAATTTACATGTATGTATATTAAAACCAATTTACAACAATAGTTATTATATTATCTTAAACCTAAATATACAAATAATGTACAGAACAGATACGGAAAATTTGCAGATGCAGGCCTATTATGCATTTGCTACGCGGTAAATAAAAACTAGCTTTCCCGCTTTTTCTATACGTAATCTATTCCAGAGTTTGGAATGGACGAGGCCGAATGTGGAAAATATTCACTCTATGCTAGCACTGGAGTTGATCGCCATTAGAAGTGTTTGGACCATATCCATTACAGGTTGGGGAGGTGACAGGGCCTTCCATTATGCCAGTGGAGAGAGTGTGTCAACGACAGCAGAGAAGCGATACGATTTAAACTGCTCAGCTCCAGCCCGGTAATTTAACACATGGGCTAATGTTGATGGAAATTCTTCATACTGCTCGAGTGCAGTGTCAATTTCCTCTGGTGTCAAACGCGCTCCGCGATCTTTGGGTGTTATTAAGTTAGTCAGATAATGGTTCGGTGTCAGGTTTGCCTCCTTCCGTTTCTTAGGTAACTGGGCTTCATTTGAAGTGAGTTCCCCTCTTGTTTCTGTGTCCAGATCCTTCCATATCTCCACGGCATCTCCAATTGTGCAATTGGCCATTTACATACGATCCAATGCTTTGGAGATGGGAAAAAGTTTGGCTAGGTAACTCTCACAGTTTCTTTTTAGGGCTAAGTCATTGACTTTGTTGGCTATGTCTTTGTTGATAAGATCGCGGTTGGTGTCACACACAGCTAGGAGAACTGGCCAATTCTCTAGGTAAGCCTTTAGCGTATCAGCCTAACTATTCCATCTCACCTCCAATGGGAGGGGAAGTTTCTTCCCACCTGCAGCTTGATACCATGCGGCTGGTAGATGGACATTTCTAAAATACTTCACTACTTTGGTGACATGCTTCTGTACAGCCGAGATTTTAGAGTCTTTGGCTAGGAGATTTAGAATGTGGGCACCGCATCCATATGTGATAAGTGGAGAGTTTCCCTGCTGCCATAGTTCCTTCCTCATTGCAGCCATGTTGGCAGCATTGTCAGTGACATATGACCTGACTTTGTAACCAAACTTTCCGTCTTGGCTATCGTATCTTTCGCCACTTCATGAAGATAGTTGGCAGTGTGAGCGTTCCCTGATGTATCAATCGTGTCAGTTACATCGGCATTACCACTAGCATCTGTGACACTGGCGCAGACAACAGGTTCATTATGGATGTTAGACCATCCATCTATTGACATGTGTACTGGTTTGTCGGAGAGGCCCTCTTTGCATCGGTTTTCCATCTCGCTATGTACCTCATCTAGTAGTCTTTCCGTGTTGGTCAAACATGGCCGAGTTGAATCAGATTAGTAAACTCTATAAATGTAGGATGCTCGACGATCCTGAATGAGCTGCTTGCGGAATATATGTATTTGGCAAGCTGAAAATAAAACAAAAAGTAGGACATTACTTGTGCTCTATAGTGTAGTAGATCATAAGACCGGTGCAGGGCAAAAGATATAATTTATTCGGAGGATATTTGGAATGCGATGTACTTGCGTTAATGGGTCACCCGGTGACTGTTGAGCTTTGACTTAGAGTGGGGCAACTTAAAATGTTTTTTGTAGCCTCATAATATAGAAATCGACTGAAAGAAAGGATAACTAAAAGTGCATAGAACAGGCTAAAGCTTCGCTAAACGTACAAATATTAATGAAAATAGTCTGCACCAGCGACAGCAGCACGCGCTTCCATTTGGGCCAGCAGACAATTAGATAAAATGGAAAGCCACCAAGAACATATGCTGTAGTTATACTGTAATGATATACTGTAGTTATACTGTAGATATACTGTAGTTATACTGTAATGATATACTGTAGTTATATTGTAATGATATACTGTAGATATACTGTAGCTGTAGTAAGTCCAAGATTACAGGTAGCTTATGAAAATTGAAAATGAAATGAAACTTTGCAGCTTTATCAAAACTTCTCCTTTTCATGTTTACTGATAGTGCATATATATCCGGTCGTGGCTCACTGACACTTTTTGGTAGTACTCTTGGCAGAAGTTGATGTTGTAGCCATAGTAGTTGATGTTGTAGCCATAGAAGTTGATGTTGTAGCCATAGTAGTTGATGTTGTAGCCATAGTAGTTGATGTTGTAGCCATAGAAGTTGATGTTGTAGCCATAGAAGTTGATGTTGTAGCCATAGTAGTTGATGTTGTAGCCATAGAAGTTGATGTTGTAGCCATAGTAGTTGATGTTGTAGCCATAGTAGTTGATGTTGTAGCCATAGTAGTTGATGTTGTAGCCATAGAAGTTGATGTTGTAGCCATAGAAGTTGAGGTTGTAGCCATAGTAGTTGATGTTGTAGCCATAGAAGTTGATGTTGTAGCCATAGTAGTTGATGTTGTAGCCATAGAAGTTGATGTTGTAGCCATAGTAGTTGATGTTGTAGCCATAGTAGTTGATGTTGTAGCCATAGAAGTTGATGTTGTAGCCATAGGAGTTGAGGTTGTAGCCATAGTAGTTGATGTTGTAGCCATAGTAGTTGATGTTGTAGCCATAGTAGTTGATGTTGAAGGCTGACTCGGTAATGCAATAATGTCCATATCCTCCTCGATGTCTTGTGTAGGCTGACAAGACGCTACATGCATTTTGAGCCGTTCAACATGGCCTTGCACGACAATAGCTCACTTGTTACATTGCGCTTTAAACCCCTTTCCTGCTGCTGTACGAGTGAAGTAGCTCCAGATAGGATCTGGTGGACGAGGCATGGTATAATATAAAGAATGATTTCAGTTTCAGCAACGCATTAGACCATTAGCATTGAATAGATAGAGAGCTGTGTCAAGCACAACTTTTATTCTGTATCACTGTACCTAGAATGAGGTGTGAGTTATTGGGCCTGGAATTTTATACTTGCGCCATGTCTTTGATGATGTAAGATTAGTCTTTGATGATGTAAGATTAGATCTTACTGTTTAACTGTCTCCCTGGCCTGAGTGTAATCCCATGAAGTCATAGACATGTCCAACCAACTAAAGGGCAGTGTCTGGGCTGTGTATTTTTCTTACAATATAGCTACTACGTCCATATGAATATTATACTGTATTGTGTGTTAGATCAAGAGTGTACAATGTACCCTAAATGCATCAAACTTTCATTATATCTGACTTTAATATCGCTTTTCATGAAAAAAACCATAAAAACCGAGAAAAAAAACCAGGTGTTTAAACCATGCCAACCCTGCATATTATACTAGCTGACCTAGTATAATATAGTATACCTCTGACCTTTTCTCATTGTCACCTTTTGCCGTAGTCACCTCCTTCTCTGGCTGGTCACTTCCTCCTCCCCCCCCCCCCCCCCCTACCATTCTCAATGCAGTTTTGGTCATTTATTTTTTTAAAAAGATAGTCATGAGTTAATTATTATTTTGATGTGAAAAAAATGCTTGATTTCACACCTGATTCTTTAGCACCAAAAAAATTAAAATTTGTTTGAACTATCAAACTTTGAGTTTTAGTTTGTTTGATTATGAATGCTGACTTTGTAGGAATGCTGACTCTGTATGAATGCTGCTGACTCTGTATGAATGCTGACTCTGTATGAATGCTGACTCTGTAGGAATGCTGACTTTGTAGGAATGCTGACCCTGTAGGAATGCTGACTCTGGAGGAATGCCGACTTTGTATAAATGCTGACTCTGTATGAATGCTGACTCTGTATGAATGCTGACTCTGTAGGAATGCTGACTTTGTATGAATGCTGACTCTGTATGAATGCTGACTCTGGAGGAATGCTTACTTGGTATGAATGCTGACTCTGTAGGAATGCCGACTTTGTATGAATGCTGACTCTGTAGGAATGCTGACTCTGGAGGAATGCCGACTTTGTATGAATGCTGACTCTGTATGAATGCTGACTCTGTAGGAATGCTGACTCTGACAGTAACCATCAAGGTTATTCGCTGGGTAGACACATGAAGGCAGCATTTGTTAAGTGTTATTATTCAATGACAATGTTATTTGATAATAACAATAAATTGATGTAACAATGATTTATTATTTTCGCTATTAATATAATAATTGGTATAAATAACAATAATGATGATTCCAAACTGTTCACTAATGAATTAAAACAAATAGGTCAAGATCGTTAAAATGATATTGAAATATTTCATCTTGTTCAGAATCATGGAGACAACCAACCAATATTATCACTGTTGGTGATAATTAGTAAGCTCTTGTTTAAATTGTTCGAAGAACATCGGCTGAATAAATGTGATTAATGATTGCAAATGATTATTTTTATCTATTCACTATCATTTGTTATATTAATATGTTATATCCAAACACTAATGTTGACTACAACTTATTTTAACTAGAAATAGATCAATAACCCTAACCATAAAGCTATAAGATTATTCTGGGTGTTTGACGGGATAGGAAAGATAAGGACAGAACCAATTGAAACATCGCTTTAATATCATATCATTTTATATTATTGTACACCAACAATTTATTAACATCTTTATCCACTATTATGTAGATTGCTATAAACAGCAATAGCTATGCCACCCATCCTCCATTCTTCATCAGCATAAAATAACCTTGTGAAAATTTTTAAAAGAGCACATTTTGTTTCGCTTTACACTGATTTCATTCAACTTCAAGAAAGCATTGAGATGTACCATTTTTTGGTTCGATTGTTTTGAAATCCCAATTGATGAATTGATACTCTATGTTCATCAGTGTTGCAAATTGAGTAAATCAGTCAGTCGGATCTCAATTGGAAGCTGTTTTGTGCTCACAACTGTATGTTTTTAAAAAAGTACCAGATGGTTGCCGTTGGGCTGATTTCAAAATTTCTTTCTGCAAAAAAATATCATCAATATATAAGTAAAGTGTATCATCAGTAGATAAGTAAAGTGTATCATCAGTAGATAAGTAAAGTGTATCATCAATAGATAAGTAAAGTGTATCATCAGTAGATAAGTAAAGTGTATCATCAGTAGATAAGTAAAGTGTATCATCAATAGATAAGTAAAGTGTATCATCAGTAGATAAGTAAAGTGTATCATCAGTAGATAAGTAAAGTGTATCATCAATAGATAAGTAAAGTGTATCATCAATAGATAAGTAAAGTGTATCATCAGTAGATAAGTAAAGTGTATCATCAATATATAAGTAAAGTGTATCATCAGTAGATAAGTAAAGTGTATCATCAATAGATAAGTAAAGTGTATCATCAATATATAAGTAAAGTGTATCATCAATAGATAAGTAAAGTGTATCATCAGTAGATAAGTAAAGTGTATCATCAGTAGATAAGTAAAGTGTATCATCAATAGATAAGTAAAGTGTATCATCAATATATAAGTAAAGTGTATCATCAATAGATAAGTAAAGTGTATCATCAATATATAAGTAAAGTGTATCATCAATAGATAAGTAAAGTGTATCATCAATAGATAAGTAAAGTGTATCATCAGTAGATAAGTAAAGTGTATCATCAGTAGATAAGTAAAGTATATCATCAATAGATAAGTAAAGTGTATCATCAGTAGATAAGTAAAGTACATCATCAATAGATAAGTAAAGTGTATCATCAATAGATAAGTAAAGTGTATCATCAATATATAAGTAAAGTGTATCATCAATATATAAGTAAAGTGTATCATCAATATATAAGTAAAGTGTATCATCAATAGATAAGTAAAGTGTATCATCAGTAGATAAGTAAAGTGTATCATCAATAGATAAGTAAAGTGTATCATCAGTAGATAAGTAAAGTGTATCATCAATAGATAAGTAAAGTGTATCATCAATATATAAGTAAAGTGTATCATCAATATATAAGTAAAGTGTATCATCAATAGATAAGTAAAGTGTATCATCAGTAGATAAGTAAAGTGTATCATCAATAGATAAGTAAAGTGTATCATCAGTAGATAAGTAAAGTGTATCATCAATAGATAAGTAAAGTGTATCATCAATATATAAGTAAAGTGTATCATCAATATATAAGTAAAGTGTATCATCAATATATAAGTAAAGTGTATCATCAATAGATAAGTAAAGTGTATCATCAGTAGATAAGTAAAGTGTATCATCAGTAGATAAGTAAAGTGTATCATCAATAGATAAGTAAAGTGTATCATCAGTAGATAAGTAAAGTGTATCATCAATAGATAAGTAAAGTGTATCATCAGTAGATAAGTAAAGTGTATCATCAATAGATAAGTAAAGTGTATCATCAATATATAAGTAAAGTGTATCATCAATAGATAAGTAAAGTGTATCATCAGTAGATAAGTAAAGTGTATCATCAATAGATAAGTAAAGTGTATCATCAGTAGATAAGTAAAGTGTATCATCAATAGATAAGTAAAGTGTATCATCAATAGATAAGTAAAGTGTATCATCAATATATAAGTAAAGTGTATCATCAATATATAAGTAAAGTGTATCATCAATAGATAAGTAAAGTGTATCATCAGTAGATAAGTAAAGTGTATCATCAATAGATAAGTAAAGTGTATCATCAATATATAAGTAAAGTGTATCATCAATATATAAGTAAAGTGTATCATCAATAGATAAGTAAAGTGTATCATCAGTAGATAAGTAAAGTGTATCATCAATAGATAAGTAAAGTGTATCATCAGTAGATAAGTAAAGTGTATCATCAATAGATAAGTAAAGTGTATCATCAATAGACAATGATTAGTCTGCGTGTGGTGTTTTTCTTAAAGTTTGGCTTATGGTCTTTGATGATATTGAAAAACTCACGCTTTGCTGTCGTTGTTATGCGGCTGTCAAAGTCGAGTGCTATCTGGACCTGAGTGGATGGGCCTATTTGACTACGATTGGTATTACTTCTATATCAGTATGTGCAATATTAATGTTTTATTCTATATAGTACATGCGTTGTAGGGACTGGCAGGTTCTATATAGTGCATGCGTTGTAGGCACTGGCAGGTTCTATATAGTGCATGCGTTGTAGGGACTGGCAGGTTCTATATAGTGCATGCGTTGTAGGCACTGGCAGGTTCTATATAGTGCATGCGTTGTAGGGACTGGCAGGTTCTATATAGTACATGCGTTGTAGGGACTGGCAGGTTCTATATAGTACATGCGTTGTAGGGACTGGCAGGTTCTATATAGTGCATGCGTTGTAGGGACTGGCAGGTTCTATATAGTGCGTGCGTTGTAGGCACTGGCAGGTTCTATATAGTGCATGCGTTGTAGGGACTGGCAGGCTGCAAGATGTTGGAGTTGGCAAGGGCCGCTACCACAGCCTCAATATTCCCTTACAGGATGGGATAACTTCAGATCAATACATTAAGGTGTTCAGCAGGTCAGTTATTTGTACCTGTTATATATGTACTTGTTACATGTACTTGTTACATGTACCTGTTATATATGTACTTGTTACATATACTTGTTACATGTACCTGTTATATATGTACTTGTTACATGTACCTGTTATATATGTACTTGTTACATATACTTGTTACATGTACCTGTTATATATGTACTTGTTACATGTACCTGTTATATATGTACTTGTTACAAGTACCTGTTATATATGTACTTGTTACATCTACCTGTTATATATGTACTTGTTACATATACTTGTTACATGTACCTGTTATATATGTACTTGTTACATGTACCTGTTATATATGTACTTGTTACATGTACCTGTTATATATGTACTTGTTACATATACTTGTTACATGTACCTGTTATATATGTACTTGTTACAAGTACCTGTTATATATGTACTTGTTACATGTACCTGTTATATATGTACTTGTTACATATACTTGTTACATGTACCTGTTATATATGTACTTGTTACAAGTACCTGTTATATATGTACCTGTTACATGTACCTGTTAAATGTACCTGTTATAATAGGATACTTAAGATGGTGACGAAGGCATTGCAACCAACTGCTGTTGTCTGTCAATGCGGAGCTGATGGTCTAGCAATGGATGAAATGGATTCTTTTAATCTTAGCAGTGATTCCTACATCGAGTGTGTTAGAGAGGTACTGAAGCTCCGAGTGGCTACACTCTTGTTGGGTGGAGGTAGGGAGCGAATGAGATCTGTTCAACGAGTTTGTTGATTGATATTCATTCTTTATATACATATACACCTGTATACACCTGTATATACAGGTGTATACTTGTATGTATATACCTTTTCTCTCTGCACTGCTGTATACTTATACATTTGTATATACCTGCTCTCTCTGCACTTCTGTATACTTATACATTCATTGATGTGTGTTTTACAGGTGGTTATAACTTTCCCAATACAGCTAGACTGTGGACCTCTCTAACTGCAAATGCCTTAGGGACCACCTTATCTAATGATATTCCTTCAGATATGGAGGTATGTGTTAGTATAACGTACTTAGTATACTGTACTTGATATATTGTACTTGATATATTGTACTTAGTATAACGTACTTGGTATATTGTACTTGGTATATTGTACTTGGTATATTGTACTTGGTAGTGCTGGGCAGGATCCAATCAACCCTTATTACTCGCGGGTTGTCTTCTCTTGGAATTACGGGTTTGGAGTTATCGGTCCCTGCGGGTAAAGGATTTCGGATAGTTGTGGGCGGGTTTTCCGGAATTACGGGTATTGGGTTTCTCTTAGGAGCATGCGCACACGTCACTCACGTGACCATTGCAGTGCCATTCTGTTTAGAGCAGCCGCAGGCACAACAAGACAATGTCTAGAGTTTGGAAGTTCTTTAAGAAGATGGTCGTTGGTCTGATACAGATGCTAAGCCATCGGTTGATGGAGTTATTTGTTTGCTCTGTGGCATCAGACTTAAACAAACTAATGGCAGTACCAGCTCCATGCAAAAACATTTACAAAAATTGCATCCAAAGGAGTGGTGTTATGACGATGGGCTGGTGTCATCAGTGATGACAACAACAACAGGATACAAACAGGAGCAGCATCGACTAAAAGTAAGCAGTGCACTCAAAAGTTTTGCTGCTAATGTGAGTGAAGATGGCAGCAGCTTTGACAAGAGTGAAAGTGCAACTGGAGACATGGGCAGCCATGAACTTTCCCTCTCATTATTATAATTATTATCCAGCCAGCCTCCACCGCCATCAGCCTGTTCTACTCAGAGAACAAGAGATGATGAATCCTTTTCAAAAGTGGTGCTTACAAGCAAAACACCAAGGAAGAATAAAAGTAAGTAGTAGTACTAAATAAATGACAAATACTAATAATAATGAAAAAAAATATATAATTATTACTTATTTTTTTGTATTATTATTATGATTATAATATATATATCTATCTATTATTATTACTCATTATTAATATTATCATATATAATTATTATTATAATTATGGTAATAATAATATGTTTGGTGATATTATTAATAAATGATAATAATTTTTTTTTATTTATTCACTACAACAACAGTTATTATTATTAATATTTTTAATGTAATATTGTGCTTCTCCATTCTTCCTACAACAACAACAAGTTTCATAAGAAGAATGATGTATGTATTATTATTAAATTATTTATGACCCACATTATTTAACTAACTCCAGTCACTTTTGGTGCAAACAAAATTGATTATAAAAAAGAATACTGCAGAATATATTCTTTCAGAGGAGAGATGACACTTATTTATTATTGAGTAGAAATTTATTATCAGTTTCTTTCTGCTAATTTTTCTGTGTGGTTACTTGATTACCATTTATTATTAACTTAGTTTAATTATGTTGTCAAATTTTTAAATAATAATGTGAATTCAATTATTTACTGGATGTATTTTTATGCCATATATTTCTTACATCTGTCAGATGTAGACACTCCACAGGTGGAACTCTATGTTCATGCATGCTGTTCCTAAGTACAGCTTTCAGAGGCACTGGTGTCATAAATAATATTTTTCTTCAATTCTAGATAATAAACAATTTGTGCATTTCAGTTATGATTACCTTTGTTAAAACAAAACCCAACCATTCTTATATGAGTGTGAGAACAGAAATATCCTAACTGCAATGGTTTAGGTTGTACACACTTTGGAATGTTGAGATATTGTTGAATCCAATGTTCGATGTTCTTAAGCGGTCAGCTGTGAATAAATATGTTAGTTGCTAAAATAGTTGTAATAAAGTAGTTAAACAATAACCTATTAACAATAATGTGATGCGGAAGTGAGGCAGTTTATTTTTGATGCCATAACAGCTAATAATATCGTTTTTGTTGAATGTCTGAAGGTCAGAGATGATTTTTGAGATGAGTGAGTTTGTTTGAAGATGAAAAGGGAGACCCCATGCTTCCATTTTCTATTTGTGGTGCTTATATAACAGACATTTGACTGCTTGACAGAAAGAAATGTTGTGCATATATTTTAGGTGAAGCAATAATGCTCACACTTAGCGATGATGAAGATGATGCTACGCCACCCAAACAGCCTCGGCATCGGCAGCAGACATTACTGTCAGCATTCAATGAACCCTATAAGAAGAATAGTGCTCAGCATAACAAGCTGACAAATGCTATCACTCGATATCTTGTGAAGGATGGCCACCCAGCATATGCCACGGAGAAGAAGGGATTCCAGGAAATGCTGCAAGCTTTTGACAGGAGGTAATAAAACTATAGCTTATACTGCGTTGTGAACAAAGTTGTATTGATGAACAGATATAACCTGCCATGCTAATCCTAAGGTATATCATCCTGAGTTATACAACAGTACTAGTACGCTACTAGTGAAGACCTTGTTACCCCTGTTATGGCAGTTTTCTTAGCTGTCAGCCATTAAATGGCTATAAAAAAAGTTTGATTTCATGTGTTATGTAATCATATCAGACTCTGAGGTGCTGTTATGCAACAATAGGCTGAAAGGCACTGTCAAACATGTTTATCCTTCATTCATATTGCTGTCACATGCAAGCATTTTGTGTATTATTTCAGGTATCAGATTCCAAGCAGGCACTATTTTAGCAGAGTTGCCATCCCAAAGATGTACTCTGAGGTTCATGCAGCAGTCACTGCAGAGCTAGCCAGTTGTGAGTTTTATGCTGGGACCACAGATATGTGGACTTCAAGGACAAAGGTTCCTTACTGTGGATTCACAATCCATTGGATTGATGCTGACTGGAGTCTTAAATCTAGATGTTTGCAGGTAAAATAAGTTGAATCTTGGTTCTGTAACTTGCTATATTCTACCTGAAAAAAAATGAAAACTATGTCTGGAAGTCACATGACGCATACATAGTGCTGGCATTTCACTGCAGGAGTTCAACTAGTTTGTCTGCATTCTATGCTCTCGCCACAAGACAGCAGCTGTGCCACACTTTCACAGTCAGCTGAGAACTAAGGTTTTGTTTTGTTGCTGTATAATTCCTTCTCAATAATCACAAGAATGATGCTATTATCGACAACTAACCAAGGAGGGTGGCATGCCATGGCTGTACCCAAATAGATTGCTAACAAAAATAAAAAGGCAGTAAAAAAACCAATAACAAGCAGCCACACATAGGTTAGTCAAGACAAAAACATCTAACTGCACTTGGCTTTCTCAGAATTGATTACCTAGAGAGCTAGCTATGGCACTGCAACAGCACTTATTTTTGTGTTGTTCTACCACCAACCTACTAGCCACGAAGATTGATCATTTGCTTTGCTGCTGTCTTCATTTGCTAGCTGTGACGATAAAGCTACTACCTTTATGGCTGTGACCTACGATTAGCATTAGCATTACATTCTTTTTACCTCAGGTTCTGTATGCTCCAGAGGACCACACAGCTGAAAACATACGTGCGATGATTATCAATGCTCTCGAAGATTGGAAGCTGCCACTTGACAAGTTATCTGCGCTGTCCACAGACAATGCCTCCAACAACGTAAAGGCGTGTAAAGATGCTGGTGAGTGACAGCCCACACACATATATACAATTATATTATACAATAATTTGTATAATATAAGTACATGTATATAGTTTTTCATTGGATTACAATAGGTTCACCAAAGTGTCACCGCTGTAAAATTTAATCAAGCATGCTGTCATCTACCTTCATTGTTCAATGTTTAATTTTAGGTTGGCGAAGAATACAGTGTTTCGGCCATCGGTTGAACCTTGCTGTCACAAATGCGCTGAAGAAGAACTCTCTAATTATATCGGCTATAGACAGCTGCAAAAAGGCTGTTGCACATTTTGCCCACTCACATAAGAAGGTTAGGCTGCTGGAAGATGCTCAGCGCTCATTGGACCTCCCGAAGCATCACCTTATACAGGACTGCCCAGCTCGGTGGGGTTCAACGTTTGCCATGATCAGCCGATTCATAGAGCAGGAGGCAGCCATTAGACTGGTTCTGACGGCAGACAAAAAGGCCACACGTCTGATTCCAACAGCTGATGAGCTGGCATTGCTGGACGCCGTACAAAAGGCACTATACCATGTTGCACCATTTACAGACATGCTGTCAGGTAAACTACAGCATCATTATTTCGCTGGATACCACTTGTGTGTTGTAGTGTTACAGGACACTTGTGTGTTGTAGTGTTACAGGACATTTGTCTCATTTACATACAAGTAGTTTCTCTTGTGTTTAGGTGAGAATGGAGTCACTATTTCCCTGGTGCAGCCAACTGTTGTAATGTTTGAGGAGTTGCTAGCAGAAAAAGATGAGGACACAGATGTTACCAAGGAAGTAAAGAGTTGCATGCTTGAATACATGGTAAAGTGCTTCAAAGATGACGATTACTGGTCATTCATCTCCATTTGCAGTTTTGTAGATCCAAGGTGTGTGAGTTGGACATGAATGCTGTGACTCTATTCATTTTTTAAGTGTTAATTCTGCACTAGCATGATTTACCACTAATTTCAAAAATAGAAATGAATAACTACAGGATAAAAAAACTTTTAACTTAATATCTACATGAAGTTTGAAGCCTGTTTTGGGATTATCTCCGCCACCACTCCCAACCAGGAGGGGAAGACAACTGTTGTCGTAACCAAAAGGGATGGATAACTCTCTGGTTCTGATTGTGGCGGAGATAACTCTCTGGTTCTGATTGTCGCGGAGATAACCCCAAAAGAAAGTGTCGTTGTTCATTCACATGTATGAGTAATATCGCCATTTTAAGAAGTGTTGTTTTCCAGGTTCAAGGCCACCTACAATAATGTGACCGAGACAATCATTCAGGAATGCTTAAAGTATGCTGGTCAGGAGGCACAACTCACGCCGGTCACTCAGCAGACCCAGTCTCCGAGTGCTGCCTTGGTATCATCCAAAAAGAAGCTCACCTGGAGCTCATTTCTGAGCAGCTTAAGCTGCTCCGCCAGCAGCTCCTGTGTCAATGATGAAACCGTTTCCTTAGAAAGTGCTATACGGAAGGAAGTTTCCCTCTACGCTAGCTTACCAACACTATCACAAACAGAGGAGGATCCATTGATGTGGTGGCGGCTGCACCAATCATCTTTCCCCAACCTGTCAAAGCTGGCCAAAAAGTTCCTTTGCATACAGGCCACCAGTGTCCCCAGCGAGCGGCTATTCTCGGCAGCAGGTAACATTGTTACCACGAAAAGAAATTGTCTGAAGCCTGCCAAAGTAAATCAGTTGTGTTTTTTGGCCTTTAACTGCTAGATTATAGTTTGCGATAAATAACCGCTAGATTTTTGTTCGTAATAAATAACCGCAAAGTTTTTGTTTGTAGTAAATAACCGCTGGATTTTTGTTTGTAATAAATAATTTGCCCTGTTCATGGCACAAAGTCGTATGTATACATTACACTGTATGTATGTACTGTACAGAATACGTCCATGTATGCATAGAACAATATACCTATTCTTGATAACAAACAACTAAGTGTTTCTTTATCCAGCTGTGTATGTCTGTAATATGTTGCAAAAGTTTTGGTTCCATCAATACAATGGAAAGATGGAGTTGCTTCCACATTGCTCTCAAAGTAACTCCTAAAATATATGCTGTTGTCTTTGAGTTGTCTATCTATGCCAAAATATATTAGAGTTGTCTATCTATGCCAAAATATATTGGAGTTGTCTATCTATGCCAAAATATGACATTTTTGGAGTTGTCTATCTGCTACCCGGAAAGCCCGAACGCGGCATTGAAAGGGTACCCGAACCCGCTTTAGACAAAGGGTTACCCTGTCAAGAGAAGACAAACCCTTATCCTTCCATAAACTTTGGAACCTGCCCAGCACTAGTACTTGGTATACTGTACTTGATATACTGTACTTGATATATTGTACTTGGTATATTGTACTTGGTATATTTTACTTGGTATATTGTACTTGATATATTGTACTTGGTATATTGTACTTGGTATATTGTACTTGGTATAATGTACTTGGTATATTGTACTTGGTATAATGTACTTGATATAATGTGCTTGGTATATTGTACTTGGTATATTGTACTTAGTATACTGTACTTGGTATACTGTACTTGGTATATTGTACTTGGTATAATGTACTTGGTATATTGTACTTGGTATATTGTACTTGGTATAATGTACTTGATATAATGTACTTGGTATATTGTACTTGGTATATTGTACTTAGTATACTGTACTTGGTATAATGTACTTGGTATATTGTACTTGGTATACTGTACTTGATATATTGTACTTGGTATCATGTACTTGATATATTGTACTTGATATATTGTACTTGGTATATTGTACTTGGTATATTGTACTTGGTATACTGTACTTGGTATATTGTACTTGATATATTGTACTTGGTATATTGTACTTGGTATAATATACTTAGTATATTGTACTTGGTATATTGTACTTGGTGTACTGTACTTGGTATAATGTACTTGGTATATTGTACTTGGTATACTGTACTTGGTATATTGTACTTGGTATATTGTACTTGGTATAATATACTTAGTATATTGTACTTGGTATATTGTACTTGGTATATTGTACTTGGTATAATGTACTTGGTATATTGTACTTGGTATGTTGTACTTGGTATATTGTACTTGGTATATTGTACTTGGTATATTGTACTTAGTATACTGTACTTGGTATAATATACTTAGTATATTGTACTTGGTATAATATACTTAGTATATTGTACTTGGTATACTGTACTTGGTATATTGTACTTGGTATAATGTACTTGGTATATTGTACTTGGTATATTGTACTTGGTATATTGTACTTGGTATATTGTACTTGGTATAATATACTTAGTATATTGTACTTGGTATACTGTACTTGGTATATTGTACTTGGTATATTGTACTTGGTATATTGTACTTGGTATATTGTACTTGGTATACTGTACTTGGTATATTGTACTTAGTATATAGTACTTGATATATTGTACTTGGTATATTGTACTTGGTATATTGTACTCGGTATATTGTACTTGGTATATTGTACTTGGTATATTGTACTTGGTATATAGTACTTGATATATTGTACTTGGTATATTGTACTTGATATATTGTACTTGGTATAATGTACTTGGTATATTGTACTTGGTATATTGTACTTGGTATATTGTACTTGGTATAATGTACTTGGTATATTGTACTTGGTATATTGTACTTGATATATTGTACTTGGTATATTGTACTTGGTATATTGTACTTGATATATTGTACTTAGTATATTGTACTTGGTATATTGTACTTGGTATAATGTACTTGGTATATTGTACTTGGTATATTGTACTTGGTATATTGTACTTGATATATTGTACTTGGTATATTGTACTTGGTATAATGTGCTTGGTATATTGTACTTGGTATATTGTACTTGGTATCATGTACTTGGTATATTGTACTTGGTATATTGTACTTGGTATATTGTACTTGGTATATTGTACTTGGTATATTGTACTTGATATATTGTACTTGGTATATTGTACTTGATATATTGTACTTGGTATATTGTACTTGGTATATTGTACTTGGTATATTGTACTTGGTATATTGTACTTGGTATATTGTACTTGGTATACTGTACTTGGTATACTGTACTTGGTATATTGTACTTGATATATTGTACTTGGTATAACGTACTTGGTATAACGTACTTGGTATAATGTACTTGGTATATTGTACTTGATATATTGTACTTGGTATAATGTACTTGGTATATTGTACTTGGTATATTGTACTTGGTATATTGTACTTGGTATGTTGTACTTGGTATATTGTACTTGGTATATTGTACTTGGTATATTGTACTTGGTATATTGTACTTGGTATAATGTACTTGGTATATTGTACTTGGTATATTGTACTTGGTATATTGTACTTGGTATACTGTACTTGGTATACTGTACTTGGTATATTGTACTTGGTATATTGTACTTGGTATATTGTACTTGGTATATTGTACTTGGTATATTGTACTTGGTATATTGTACTTGGTATATTGTACTTGGTATATTGTACGTGGTATATTGTACTTGGTATATTGTACTTGGTATATTGTACTTGGTATATTGTACTTGGTATAATGTACTTGGTATACTGTACTTGGTATACTGTACTTGGTATACTGTACTTGGTATACTGTACTTGGTATATTGTACTTGGTATATTGTACTTGGTATATTGTACTTGGTATATTGTACTTGGTATATTGTACTTGGTATAATGTACTTGGTATCATGTACTTGGTATATTGTACTTGGTATATTGTACTTGGTATATTTTACTTGGTATATTGTACTTGGTATATTGTACTTGGTATATTGTACTTGGTATAATGTACTTGGTATATTGTACTTGGTATATTGTACTTGGTATATTGTACATTGAATTTTTTTTTGGTGTCCACCAGAACTTTATGCACTTCAAGCCCGACTTTGAATTGCATGTGCAGGCTGGAAACCGACCTAACATGAACAAGGATTGTGAGGTGAATCAACTGCTCAAAACGGTTCAAGGTTTGTTTTTGTAGTTTTGTTGTCGGTGTTATCGCATATCACCGCTAATTCTTATATTGTGATAATTATGCTGCAATAGTTGTTGTAATGGTTGCTCTCTGAGATCTTCCTATTGGACGATATATTGCCTTCAGAACATGATTCAGAGCAATGATAGGCGAGTACAAAACCATATACTGCCAGTGGAAGATGACGGAGTTCCGGACAATTGTTTTGTTGGTATTATCTTTAGCTCGGGCGTTCAGCACTTTTGACAGAGTGACTCAGTTGATGTTTTGTAAGAAAGTTCGCTGTTTAAATAACTCACGAGTCCCTTTTCCTATGAATTGTTTAGTGAGGCAAGGCTGTCCAGGCTTATCAATTTTTCTTTAAAAGTCATTTTACAAGCCATCCAGAAACCTTACTGTTTGTAATCGAATGAATGGGCACCTCTCCGGACTATGGATTCTTGTTCCAACAAAGACGATATGGTTTTTTTTGTGCACAAGTATGATCTGCATAAATTAACCCCAAACCTCAAACTTTGATGCAATGCGCATCACATCCCTTTTTTGTGCTCCAATAACTAACATAGACTGAAGCAATATCTTCTCTGTCACACCATGGTGGATCGAAGAAAAGTGCTGTTGCTTTGTTGTCACTCAGAACTTCAGAACTGGAACCAAAGTGGTTAAAAAATCTATTATAGTCAGCGCTGAAACCGATTAGTCTGTGTGCTTGTTAAACTCAGCGCTGAAACGGATTAAGTCTGTGTGCTTGTTATAGTCAGCGCTGAAACCGATCAAGTCTGTGTGCTTGTTATAGTCAGCGTTGAAACCGATCAAGTCTGTGTGCTTGTTATAGTCAGCGCTGAAACCGATTAAGTCTGTGTGCTTGTCGGCTTTTGCTCCAAATATTATAAACGGAGTTAAATGTGTATCAAGCTCTTATTATGAAGGACTTCAGCAGAGTGCAAAGTATATCGTCAAACTATCGAGAATATTGATTCTTGACAGCTATGTTTGGAAAAGGAAGATTTTTGATTACTTGGTTCTATCTTTTCTGCTGTAGTTCCAACCGATTTTGGGATTTTTAATCGCAGGAAGATTATGCTTAGTTTAAAAGGCCGGATTTCAGCTGTATTAGGCAGTCGTGTTATGAGTCTGGCTGAGAACCGACTGCACCTCCGCCGGTTTAATCAGCAGGAGTTGAGCCGGATAGGATAGACGGTTTTGTGATTCGACTGCAAAGCGCTCCTGGTTTAAAGGTATTCCTCTTTGCAGATACAACTTGGTATCATTTTAAAGCTCTCAGTCTACTGAGTTTGA
Organism: Cryptosula pallasiana; assembly: GCA_945261195.1. NCBI lineage: Eukaryota > Metazoa > Bryozoa > Gymnolaemata > Cheilostomatida > Cryptosulidae > Cryptosula > Cryptosula pallasiana. The sequence goes on from OX183136.1 coordinate 69,804, forward strand.
ATTTGATATTGCTTTGGTTCTACAAAAACTGTGTATTGAGACAAAGGAAAACAAAGTTTTAAAAAAAAGGTATTAAAAAGGTACTAGCGGGATTTGTCTCATCTTGTTGATAGTAATTAGGTCATCAACGTAAACAACAGGCAATGCCAAAGACACTCTAAATCCAAAGATGATTGCGGTAAAAGTAATAATTACTTTTCCATGAGCTAAAACTAAAATAAACAGCTTGCTAGCGAGTGCACTGATGTTACTTGGCACAAACAGAACAGATGCTCGTCAATGCTATTGCGCACATGGGCTCTCATTGCACCTATCTCTGTGTTTATGTACTTTTTTATATCATGTCTTATGAGGAATAAACAAACAAACAAACAAACAATGCCATTATATTATGAATAAAAGACAACACTGAATATCATTCCTGTGCAGTCAAAGAAATAACGATGTTAAAAAAACTCGCAGCTTGTCATAAACTGATTCTGTTGGCCATCCAAAGCTACTTTCACACTACGATTCTCGGCAATGCAATTATCGGAAGGAATCGGGAGTTGCTCTCCCGATTATTTACAAGAGTTTACATTTGCGATTTCTTGTTTCCGATATCGTATGGCCTCGACAGTTGTCAAGACACGGCATTTCATTGATAAATACATATCATCAAATTATCAATAATAATATAATATAGCTTATATTGTCAGAGATTTCAATAAATTATAGCATATCTTCACTCATCAATAATAGAAAATAAATTACAAATAATAATAAATAATTGTATGTATATTTTATTATAATAATAAATAAATAGTAATAACAACTTTTTCCAATAAAATTATTTATTATAATCACAGCATGTAACCTAGTTGTTTTATTATATTGATAATAATAGTTTACTCACTTTAATATTTTACTTATAAACAAGGCTTGCAATTGATCAGGGAAATATTGAAAATATTCTAAAATTGGTTCAATAATAATTATCAAGCAGCTGCAAGTTTCTTGAAAAGTTGTGATGTGGATGCTGATTGGCTAGACAGGCCGATAATCGTACAGAGCTCCATCACTGCCCGATGAAAAAAAGTCTGCCACCGATTATGAAATCGTTAAGCTTGCACTGTTCCCACTTGCTAGCCGATTTTAGGCTCCGCCCACTCGTACGAGAATCGCATAGTGTGAACGTAGCTTAGATCCAATTACAAGTCTGTGGGGCTTCTTTATTCTATCTTTGACTGTTCAATAACGGAGTGTAAGATGGACAATGGTGTTACCTTGACCCCCCTTTTGTTCATTTGCTGATGTTGGCCGGATGAAAATGCCAGAGCACCATCCGTTAAACATGTTTAATATTGCATTGTAGGTTGTGTGAACATGCTACCCCTTCCAGGGGCGATGGGGCACTCTAGGTGACTGCTTAGGTTGGTTTTTGACATCATTATACGTAGTGTACGTTCTTTAGACCCCAATGTACACTTTCTTGTACGGCAATTGTATGTTATATACATTCCCTAGACGTCCGTTTTAACTGTCCTTGGACATTATTGTGAGTAGATTAACTTTTCTTTGTATGCCCTGTATACATTATCGCACCATAGACATCATTGCGTGTTGCACTAGGTCAGCTGTGGATTTGCTCACTTTTGACTTTCAGGAAGTTAAAGCATTAATTATGCTTATGATGGAAATTAGATTTCTTGAGGGAGTTTGTGCATAAACCAATTATCTTGCTTTCTGCATCTGCTCCTTTTCCTTTTCTTTAATGCCATTCAAATTTAATTATCGCTGCTGGCTACATACATACTGTACATATGTAACATGCATACATACTGTACACTTGCAGCACACACTTCTGTTACTTGTGTTATACACAGGAAGGAGGCAGCGAGGTGAGAAGAGTAAACTGTCAGCGACTATGTATACTTTGTCTACCTATACGGAAGTTAGCCCCACATATACACAGCGTAATAGTCCTAACACTGAGTCTCTCATCAACACTTTGCCTGCTAACCTTCTTGGATTGCTGGCTGGCGCAGGTACGTTTTTGTTGGTGTGCGCAGTGTTTGGTTTGATCGCATTCATTGCAATATGGCGTTCTCGAGTCACTTTCCGTTTGAGGCAGATGAGTTTGACGAGAAGGCAAGTTGCGACAACTCTTAAACAGCAGAGTTCTATAAGACTCCTCACCCCCTCGCACTCAACTAGTGAGGGTTTAAGTAACTCGGGCTATTCCACCTGCGAACAACTCAGAAAATCCATCACTATCAAACATTTTATGAAGAATGGCTTCCACATTGAGGAGGGGGAGGAAGCTGCCACACCAGCTAAGCGCGCTCTGTCTAAGGTCAACAGCACCCCTCCTGTCTTACGTGTCAGCGACAGCGAGCAACCCGTCAGCGGTCACAACAGCAGCTCATTACTGCAAGTTGAGGGCTGCCCAAAGCGTGCTGCCTCTGTCAGAGTGAACAAGAGATGTGCTGAGGTGAGCCTCTGACTTGTGTGACTGTCTGTACAGGCTGTGTCTACTGTATCACTGTGTCCGTGCAGGCTGTGTCTACTGTATCACTGTGTCTATTATTATATACTTTGTGCTGTTAGATATATATACATGCATGTGGATCTTTATACTCATTGCTGACTGCAGAGTGCTCATTCTTTGGTCTTTGATCAGTTATTCACTAGTTTCATTTGTCAGCCTCTAGATAAATTATAAATAAAATTACACACAACAAAGTTCTTATCACTTTTTTAGTCGTTTTATTATTTTCTATTTTTCATTGAACACCTACTAGTAATTCTCTACTAGTAATTCTCTGCTAGTAATTCTCTACTAGTAATTCTTTGCTAGTAATATCCGTTTTGGTAATAGTACTTTGGTATTATATTTCAGTGAGGCTCCTATGTCAATATATAGCGTGTAGCATACTTCCATCCTATACTGAAATATGTGTATGTGTTTACAGTGTCTCACGTAAATTGTGTTATGTAACCCAATCAACCCTATTTAAACAGCGTTAATTTACAGGCAGCTCCAATAAATAGGAATGACGCCAGTTGCAGAGGTGAAAAGCATTTATAAAGTGACACTTGCATGTGACCTGTCCGGTAGAGGTGTGTCAGAGTGACATGTTTTGAAGGTGCCCTGCACAGCATTCATAGCTCAACGCTATTTTTAAATTTTGCTATCACATATCACATTTGTCTAGCGTGTTCACCTCGTGCAATAAAAGTGCACATATAACACACAAATACATGCTATATGCATGATATACAACATATAGTACATACTATATACAAAATATACAACATGGAATACATGCCATATACATAATATACTACATGTAATACATGCTATATACATAATATACTACATGTAATACATGATATATACATAATATACTACATGTAATACATGCTATATATATAATATACTACATGTAATACATGCTATATACATAATATACTACATGTAATACATACCATATACATAATATACTACATGTAATACATGCTATATACATAATATACTACATGTAATACATGCTATATATATAATATACTACATGTAGTACATGCTATATACATAATATGCTACATGTAATACATGCTATATATATAATATACTACATGTAATACATGCTATATACATAATATACTACATGTAATACATGCTATATACATAATATACTACATGTAATACATGCCATATACATAATATACTACATGTAATACATGCTATATATATAATATACTACATGTAATACATGCTATATATATAATATACTACATGTAATACATGCTATATACATAATATACTACATGTAATACATGCTATATACATAATATACTACATGTAATACATGCTATATACATAATATACTACATGTAATACATGCTATATACATAATATACTACATGTAATACATGCTATATATATAATATACTACATATAATACATGCTATATACATAATATACTGCATGTAATACATGCTATATATATAATATACTACATGTAATTCATGCTATATACATAATATACTACATGTAATACATGCTATATATATAATATACTACATGTAATACATGCTATATATATAATATACTACATGTAATACATGCTATATATATAATATACTACATGTAATTCATGCTATATACATAATATACTACATGTAATACATGCTATATATATAATATACTACATGTAATACATGCTATATATATAATATACTACATGTAATTCATGCTATATACATAATATACTACATGTAATACATGCTATATATATAATATACTACATGTAATACATGCTATATACATAATATACTACATGTAATACATGCTATATACATAATATACTACATGTAATACATGCTATATACATAATATACTACATGTAATACATGCTATATACATAATATACTACATGTAATACATGCTATATATATAATATGCTACATGTAATACATGCTATATACATAATATACTACATGTAATACATGCTATATACATAATATACTACATGTAATACATGCTATATACATAATATACTACATGTAATACATGCTATATATATAATATACTACATATAATACATGCTATATATATAATATACTACATGTAATACATGCTATATATATAATATACTACATGTAATTCATGCTATATACATAATATACTACATGTAATACATGCTATATATATAATATACTACATGTAATACATGCTATATATATAATATACTACATGTAATACATGCTATATATATAATATACTACATGTAATTCATGCTATATACATAATATACTACATGTAATACATGCTATATATATAATATACTACATGTAATACATGCTATATATATAATATACTACATGTAATACATGCTATATATATAATATACAACATGTAATACATGCTATATACATAATATACTACATGTAATACATGCTATATATATAATATACTACATGTAATACATGCTATATACATAATATACTACATGTAATACATGCTATATATATAATATACTACATGTAATACATGCTATATATATAATATACTACATGTAATACATGCTATATACATATTATACTACATGTAATACATGCTATATACATAATATACAACATGTAATACATGCTATAATAATGTACAGCATATAATACACATTTACGCATTGTATAATATTATAATATAGTTATACAATTTATAATATACAAAACATGTAATATACAACAATGTTTATACGCTATGTAATATACAACACTATTTATACGCTATGTAATATACAACAATATCTATACCCTATGTAATATACAACAATATCTATACCCTATGTAATACACAACAATATTTATACGCTATGTAATATACAACAAACTATTTTTAAACAGGCAGGGCCTTATTTACGCTACAATATGACAGTTTTGTGAAAGTTCTCTGCTCTACTATTGAAACACAAGCAATTGGTTAGCCTCAGGTCAAGGAAAACTTACTCCCGTATTTTATCCAATGACCACTATTGCAGCAGATTATCCTTTGTTGTACAGTAGAGTTGCTCACACACAATTGATATAAAACGGCATTCATTAGCAAGCTTTGTTCGTTCTACATTGTATTGTGCAGTGTCCGGCACACTTTGTGGTCTAGTAACTGTACTGCATACACCAATCTACTCAATCAAAAAACCTGTCAATGATAAGCTATCTGCCACAGAGGAACGGTGTATCTAGGGCTAGGGGCGGTGACAAACAGCGAGGTGCCCACCTCAATTCCCCTCACTTGGCCAGAAGTGGTCCAGGAGAGGGGCACCATTTGTATCTCTGCACTAACAGCTGAAGGATGTCGAGCACGAGGGAACAGAAGGGTAGGCTTTGTATACTCTGAGTTTGGTCATGTTTTATAGACTTGATGTGGTTTTATAGACTTTATGTTGTTTTATAGACCTGATGTTGTTTTATAGACTTTATGTTGTCCTATAGACTTGATGTTGTTTTATAGACCTGATGTTGTTTTATAGACCTGATGTTGTTTTATAGACCTGCTGTTGTTTTATAGACCTGATATTGTTTTATAGACTTTATGTTGTTTTATAGACTTGATGTTGTTTTATAGACTTTATGTTGTTTTATAGACTTGATGTTGTTTTATAGACCTGATGTTGTTTTATAGACTTGATGTTGTTTTATAGACTTGATGTTGTTTTATAGACTTTATGTTGTTTTATAGACCTGCTGTTGTTTTATAGACCTGATGTTGTTTTATAGACCTGATGTTGTTTTATAGACTTGATGTTGTTTTATAGACTTGATGTTGTTTTATAGACTTGATGTTGTTTTATAGACTTTATGTTGTTTTATAGACTTGATGTTGTTCTGTAGACTTGCTGCAGATACTCAAGAGTCAAAAGAACGTTGTCATAGCCGAGGGCTACCTTTTTGAATTCTTGAGACGGGGGCGGGTGCGTGCCGGAAGTCTTGTACCAGAGGTAGTCCTAGACCACCCTGAAGTTGTCAGAGCTTTGCATCAGGAATTTGTAGATGCCGGGAGTGATGTCGTTCAGGCATTCACGGTGATTACATGTCTAATTGATATATGTTACATATTTAGTTGTGTGTTATATATATAGCTGTTTTGTGTTATATATGTAGTTGCTATCTGACCTTGACCCGTTACACCCTCCCTCGGAGTTTGGTTTGTCTTTTGATAGTTTGAGTGGCCGATAAAAACTAATTAATTTTAGATAAGGTACTTGTTATTGGTTGATTAAGTGCTTGTGTACACACTTGATGGACACATGGGAGGACACACCTGTATATAGTGTACACTAGCAGTAACATCCGTTGTATTCATATGTGACCACCCATTCTACCTGCTTCTCTCTTGACATTGATTGACAAATTGAATCTGCAAACACCTTTGAGAGCAAATAAAACACCCCAAACCCCCAACCTTACAACTGACTGGCCCAGAGGCTGCTTTCAGCAGTTTTTAACTTATATACTTCGGTACACATGTACTTACTCATATACTTACACATGTACCTACTAATACACTTACACATGTACTTACTCATAACTTACACATGTACTTACTCATACACTTACACATGTACTTACTCATATACTTACACATGTACTTACTCGTATACTTACACATGTACTTACTCATATACTTACACATGTACTTACTCATATACTTACACATGTACTTACTCATATACTTACACATGTACTCACTCATATACTTACAATGTACTTACTCATATACTTACACATGTACTTACTCATATACTTACACATGTACTCACTCATATACTTACACATGTACTCACTCATATACTTACAATGTACTTACTCATATAATTACACATGTACTCACTCATATGCTTACACATGTACTCACTCATATACTTACAATGTACTTACTCATATACTTACACATGTACTTACTCATATAATTACACATGTACTCACTCATATGCTTACACATGTACTCACTCATATACTTACAATGTACTTACTCATATACTTACACATGTACTTACTCATATAATTACACATGTACTTACTCATACACTTACACATGTACTTACTCATATACTTACACACATGTACTTACTCATATACTTACAATGTACTTACTCATATACTTACACATATACTTACACATGTACTTACACATGTACTTACTCATATACTTACACATGTACTTACTCATATACTTACACATGTACTTACTCGTATACTTACACATGTACTCACTCATATACTTACAATGTACTTACTCATATACTTACACATGTACTTACTCATATACTTACACATGTACTCACTCATATACTTACACATGTACTCACTCATATACTTACAATGTACTTACTCATATAATTACACATGTACTCACTCATATGCTTACACATGTACTCACTCATATACTTACAATGTACTTACTCATATACTTACACATGTACTTACTCATATACTTACACACATGTACTTACTCATATACTTACAATGTACTTACTCATATACTTACACATATACTTACACATGTACTTACACATGTACTTACTCATATACTTACACATGTACTTACTCATATACTTACACATATACTTACACATGTACTTACACATGTACTTACTCATATACTTACACACTGTACTTACACAGTATTACGCACACAGACAAAAGATGAAAGACGTCGATAGAGAGGACGAGTTGGAAGTGATTAACAAACGAGCTCTAGACATCGCCAAGCAGGTGGCCGTACAGAATGACAAACTGTTTGCTGGAGGTCTTTGCAACAGCAACACTTGGGACCCTGAGGACCAGAGCAGCGTGGACGATGTTGAACAGATGTTTGTTGTATGTGTATCATGTGTGCTTTGTATGTGTGACTTGCTTGCTTTGTGTTTATGATATGTGTGCTTTGTGTGTATAACTTGTTTGCTTTGTATGTATAAAATGTGTATATCATACCTTGTATCATATCCTATACCATACCTTGTATCATACACTGTATCATACACTGTATCATACCCTGTATCATACACTGTATCATACCCTGTATCATACACTGTATCATACACTGTATCATACACTGTATCATACCCTGTATCATACACTGTATCATACACTGTATCATACCCTGTATCATACAGTGTATCATACCCTGTGTCATACACTGTGTCATACACTGTATCATACCCTGTATCATACAGTGTATCATACCCTGTGTCATACACTGTATCATACACTGTATCATACCCTGTATCATACCCTATATCATACCTTGTATCATACACTGTATCATACACTGTATCATACCCTGTATCATACACTGTATCATACCCTGTATCATACACTGTATCATACACTGTATCATACACTGTATTATACCCTATATCATACCCTGTGTCATACACTGTATCATACCCTGTATCATACAGTGTATCATACCCTGTGTCATACACTGTATCATACACTGTATCATACCCTGTATCATACCCTATATCATACCTTGTATCATACACTGTATCATACCCTATATCATATCCTATATCATACCTTGTATCATACACTGTATCATACACTGTATCATACCCTGTATCATACACTGTATCATACCCTGTATCATACACTGTATCATACACTGTATCATACACTGTATCATACCCTGTATCATACACTGTATCATACCCTGTATCATACACCGTATCATACACTGTATCTTACAGTGTATCATACCCAGTATCATACACTGTATCATATCCTATATCATACCTTGTATCATACCCTGTATCATACCCTGTATCTTACATTGTATCGTACCCTGTATCATACCCTGTATCATACACTGTATCATACCCTGTATCTTACATTGTATTGTACCCTGTATCATACCCTGTATCATACACTGTATCACACACTGTATCATACCCTGTATCTTACACTGTATCGTACCCTGTATCATACCCTGTATCATACAGTTTTATTATACCCTGTATCATACACTGTATCATACACTGTATCATACCCTGTATCATACCCTGTATCATACCCTGTGTCATACACTGTATCATACACTGTATCATACACTGTATCATACCCTGTATCATACCCTGTATCATACCCTGTGTCATACACTGTATCATACACTGTATCATACACTGTATCATACCCTGTATCATACCCTGTATCATACCCTGTATCATACCCTGTATCATACACTGTATCATACACTGTATCATACCCTGTATCATACAGTGTATCATACCCAGTATCATACACTGTATCATACCCTGTATCATACACTGTATCATACACTGTATCATACCCTGTATCATACCCTGTATCATACACTGTATCATACACTGTGTCATATACTGTATCATACCCTGTATCATACAGTGTATCACACCCTGTATCATACACTGTATCATATCCTGTATTATACACTGTATCATACACTGTATCATACCCTGTATCATACAGTGTATCATACACTGTATCATACCCTGTATCATATTCTGTATCATACCCTGTATCATACCCTATATCATACACTGTATCATACACTGTGTCATACCTTGTATCATACAGTGTATCATACACTGTATCATACCCTGTATCATACAGTGTATCGTACACTGTATCATACCCTGTATCATACCCTGTATCATACACTGTATCATACACTGTGTCATACACTGTATCATACACTGTATCATACCCTGTATCATACAGTGTATCATACACTGTATCATGCCCTGTATCATACCCTGTATCATACCTTGTGTCATACCCTGTATCATACACTGTATCATACACTGTATCATACAGTGTATCATACCCTGTATCATACCCTGTATCATACACTGTATCATACCCTGTATCATACACTGTATCATACACTGTATCATACCCTGTATCATACACTGTATCATACCCTGTATCATACCCTGTATCATACACTGTATCATACACTGTATCATACCCTGTGTCATATACTGTATCATACCCTGCATCATACAGTGTATCACACCCTGTATCATACCCTGTATCATACACTGTATCACACAGTGTATCATACCCTGTATCATACACTGTGTCATACACTGTGTCATACCCTGTATCATACAGTGTATCATACAGTGTATCATACCCTGTATCATACACTGTGTCATACACTATCATACACTGTATCATACCCTGGATCATACAGTGTATCATACCCTGTATCATACCCTGTATCATACACTGTGTCATACACTGTATCATACACTGTATCATACCCTGTATCATACCCTGTATCATACAGTGTATCATACCCTGTGTCATACACTGTGTCATACACTGTATCATACACTATCATATCTGTATCATACACTGTATCATACCCTGTATCATACCCTGTATCATACGCTGTATCATACACTGTATCATACACTGTATCATACACTGTATCATACCCTGTATCATACCCTGTATCATACACTGTATCATACCCTGTATCATACCTTGTATCATACACTGTATCATACCCTGTATCATACACTGTATCATACACTGTATCATACGGTGTATCATACAGTGTATCATACAGTGTATCATACACTGTATCATATCTGTATCATACCCTGTATCATACACTGTAGCATACACTGTATCATACCCTGTATCATACCCTGTATCATACACTGTATCATACAGTGTACCATACCCTGTATCATACAGTGTATCACTGTACTATACCCTATTCATCGTGCAGGAGCAATGCCAGTGGGCGAAGGAAGCAGGTGTAGACTACATGATTGCTGAAACTTTCTGGGACTATGGCGAGGCCTCTCTGGCCCTAAGAGTACTCAAACGGTTTGGTGAGTCAGTTATATCAGCATATAGATTATACCATCTTACCTGTCAATGGGGGAGTTGGCTCCCCAACTAATTCTCCTAAGTGAATAAGTGTAATTTGCACACAACTTCTTCCTTTTCAGGCTTCACATCAGTGATTAGCCTCTGCCCGGTGGGTCGTAAGGGTATTACTTATGATGGAGTACCTGTACCTGAGGCTTTAAAAAAGCTAGAGGATGAGGGAGCCGATGTGGTATCCCTTAATTGTAGCCGTGGACCAAAGACTATGATACCGCTGATAGAGGAGTGCCGCAAGGTGTGCAAAGGACCAGTTGGCTGCTTGCCAATTTGCTTTCACACTGATGAGAAAATGCCAAACTTCCAATCATTTACTTACTTTGATTCAGGTTAGTTACTGGAACTAGAGGTACTAACACTGCACTGTAGTGCATACAATACTGTATACAGTTCTATCTGGTGTGTTATATACAGTACTATACACTACTCTATACAGATGAGTCGTGCTACCCACATGATATGGTACAACGCGCCAGCTCCTACAAAGAGATTCTCTGGTTTGGTGAGAAGTGCAAGGAGATTGGTGTCGACTACGTAGGCTTGTGCTGTGGTAACGACCCATCGTACATGAAAACTCTGGCCAAGTGCATGGGGAGGGCAACTATTCTGGACAAGTGAGCACCTCCATGTGGTACTACTATGTGCCTTTATATCATAGCACTATGTACTTTTATGTGGTAGTACTATGCACTCTTATGTGGCAGTACTACGTACTCTTATGTGGCAGTACTATGTACTCTGATGTGGTAGTACTATGTACTCTGATGTGGTAGTACTATGCACTCTTATGTGGTAGTACTATGCACTCTTGTGTGGTAGTACCATGTACTCTCATATGGCAGTACTATGTACTTCTATTCTACACAGATATGGTACAGACAGAGGAAACAATGTGGTTGTGGGCGACCACAGTGATGAGCAAGCCTCGTCTAATGGGAAGGTTAACCGATACTCTCGTCTGATGAGTTTTGCTCTGACCGATTAGCAGCTACTGTACTATATAGTCAGCCCTTTGTAAGACAATCCGTTGGTTGTATGTAAGTCACCCATCGTCTGCCGCTGCACCACAAGTTTACTCTTAAACAACTTCCTGTACCGCCTCTTTCTTGTGGAGGAAACCTTTCTCTTCTTTCTTCTGTCGGTTTTATTTTGACTGCTACTAGTCAATGCATTTGACTCGCTTGTGATCTGTATAACCGTTCCTTTTGCATGCCTACATGTGCTCTTCTGTTCAATCATAACAATTACATGGAGTTGTCTACACTCTCATGCAGTGAGTAAATGTGGAGCTAGCTGCTTGCTTAAAGTCGGAAAGACAACTCTGGCACTAGTTAGTTAGCACATATAAATTTGTATTCAATGAGTAGGTACTGGAGACATCAATGTGCATTCAATGAGTGGATGCTGGAGACATCGATGTGTATTCAATGAGTAGGTACTGGAGACATCAATGTGCATTCAATGAGTGGATGGTGGAGACATCGATGTGTATTCAATGAGTAGGTACTGGAGACATCAATGTGCATTCAATGAGTGGATGGTGGAGACATCGATGTGTATTCAATGAGTAGGTACTGGAGACATCAATGTGCATTCAATGAGTGGATGGTGGAGACATCGATGTGTATTCAATGAGTAGGTACTGGAGACATCAATGTGCATTCAATGAGTGGATGGTGGAGACATCGATGTGTATTCAATGAGTAGGTACTGGAGACATCAATGTGTATTCAATGAATGGATGGTGGAGATATCAGTGTGTACTTAATGAGTAGGTGGTGGAGACATCCGTGTGTATTCAATGAGTAGGTGGTGGAGACATCATTGTGCATCGAATGAGTAGGTGGTGGAGACATCAATGTGCATTTAATGAGTAGGTGGTGGAGACATCAATGCATATTGAATCAGTTGATGATTGAGATATCGCTGGCACTTATAACATAAAAGGTTGCTTGTTTGCTTAATATACAACTCTATGAACAAACAAAGCATTATGTTCACTTTTTATACAAACAATTGAAAACAATACAACTTGAAAACTTACATTATATCGTACAGGCAGCTATTGTTGTGTTAGGTTTGAGCTGACGTTGTCTCTAACGTTACATCGTATCAATACAGCTGACCCTAGACACGGCAGCAGCTTGTCGCTGACTAGTGGATAACTACTAGCTGACAGTAAGTACAGACATCGCAACACCTTATATCACGAACTCTGAATGTCTATACGCAGTGCTACATCAAGTGCTGATGTCTGTTATTTATCTCTAGTGATCTGGTGTAGAGCTGTATTTTGCTGTCTATGCAGAGTGATAAGTTCTATTCTGGTGTCTATGCAGAGTGGCATGTCGGGTGTAGATTCGATTATTTGGAAAGCTTTGTCTGCAGCAAGTTTACCTCATGTAAAGTTTTAGTTAGAGGCGGAGCAGAAGGTGCACTGTATCTATTTGTATAGCCAATGAAGTTGACTTAGCACTGACAACTCTGTCGCATTGGTCCCACCATCCACTGGATATTTATTTGCCACTTCAGAGAACACAAGATGTATAGTCCAGTACTTGAAGTCCAGTACCTGCTAGTCCAGTACTTATAGTACAGTACCTGCTAGTCCAGTACTTATAGTACAGTACCTGCTAGTCCAGTACTTATAGTACAGTACCTGCTAGTCCAGTACTCATAGTACAGTACCTGCTAGTCCAGTACTTATAGTACAGTACCTGCTAGTCCAGTACTAAGTGAATTTTGCTGAAGACAATTATCATTCCTGACAGTTCAACCTATTACAGTGTAGTTGTGTTCTCATGTTATTTTTGAGTTACATATATGGACGGTGTGTGATGTGTAGGTTACCAAACCTTTAGTGACGAGTTGTAGCAGTTGCATGGTGCTGACAGGCTGTAATAGGTGAGATGTCAGTGACAAGTTTGAGCGCATGTTGTGCTCACATTCTGTACAAAGGTGTGTATGTTGTTGTACAAAGGTCTGTATGTTGTTGTACAAAAGTCTGTATGTTGTTGTACAAAGGTCTGTATGTTGTTGTACAAAGGTCTGTATGTTGTTGTACAAAGGTCTGTATGTTGTGTACAAAGGTCTGTATGTTGTTGTACATTTATGTATACTTTATTTGAACCAGCGGTACATCCTCTAATAGAGGCGACCTTTAGAGGTTTCAGTACATGAAATAGCTATCAAAGCAAACACCCTATACCCATGCCCGCCGTTACCGGCTACTCTTCCGAAAAGGCAGAGGGGATCTTTTACTAGCATGACTCTATGGTTATTATGGAGAGTGCAATCAAACTAGGGACCATGTTATTTTTATGCCCATATCCAACCAGGCAGAGCATAGGAAGCCAAATATCTTGCTCACAGATAACCGTGCTGGGAATCGAACCCCAGATCCAGGATTGAAGTGCAAGCACTTTAACCACTAGACCACACGTGCCTCCTTTATAGCGTATGTGCAGTGTTTTTGGTTAATATTTTGTACCATCAACTGGGTTGGCTGAATAAAAAATTCAACATTGAAAGGAGATGATTGATCAAGGAGCAGCGGTGATTGCACAATTAGCAGTTTACTAAATGCTCTGCTTTTGGACTAAATCTAGAAATGGTGGGTTGGCCGTTAGCCATTGAAGGCCATTGTCTAATGTACGAACTGTTCTGTTACCATTTCATCTCTACTCCACATGTTGAATGCATAGCAAGCAAGACTCTGCTCCTAAGCACCAACTCACTTGTTATACATTGTCAACCCCGCTGGCATGTAACCAACATGGGTCTATGTAAACAATAATTCATTTGACTAATCAATGCCACTAATGTGCCCTAACAATGGCACTGCAAGCAGCTTTTGCTCGCAGATATTACTATAGATAGTGTACTGCATTACATTGCTGAGCTGGTGCAGCAAACATTATAGAAATAGCTGCACCGCTTGTGACTATGGAGGAAAGAGGGTACCTGTTCCTACAGGTGAGGTACTTGACAACGAATGCAATATGCAGAGATAGCGTGTTACTGTATATACTTCCATCTTATCGTACTGCTGTTAGTTTGTTCATCTACTTGTTTGTTCTTTGGGGTGATTATTTTTAGTGAAATCTCTGCGATGACTTTGTACGAGGCATGTAAAAGGGGTTTTGTACTTGAGTTAGCGTTTAGCGTTTCTGACTGAGAGCGATGACTTGTCTACAATAACAATTGCTGGCTGGCCACGTAGGCATCAACAAATACCAAAAGCCACATATCGGTATCAGAAAGCACAAGATAAAAAGGCTTCATAGAACAACAAGAATGTAGTTGTACGATCAATCGAGCATAACTGACTTCACTATTGAAGAGTCCACTGTTGGGGAGCCCACTATTGAGGAGTCCACTGTTGGGTAGCCCACTATTGAGGAGTCCACTGTAACAAGCTCCATCTTTAGGAGACAACAGTTGGAGTGTAGCTGTAGCACAGCTGGCTACAAATAACATAACGAATTTTATTAGAACTTGTATTTATAACTAATAATTTCCCCTAGTACTGTGTCTGTAATATCATGGCTAATTTCTACTAAAACTTTTAGTCGTAAAATATCCGTGTACCAAATGTGTTGAATATGGTCACTATTTCTATCAACAGGAGCCAAATAAGCTTTGGCAACCAAACGGAAAACTAAAGGACAAGACAAATGGTAATAGACTGAGAGCAGAAATGTTTGCCCCACCCCAACATGTGAAATCCGTCAGTAAAGTGCCTGGCAATAGACCTTCTTCAACTGAAGGAAAATCCAAACAGACAACCAAATGGGACGGGAAAGATCGAAAAAGGTGCATCAAGTTTAAACGTTCTTTATAACACCAAATTTGTATTATGCTCCTTACCATCCTCAATTCAATGTCTTCAACAACTAGAACTGTCCTTGTCAACGGGGATTCCCTCACACCATCTCGCTCACACCAGCTCTACATCTCACACAGTTTCTTGCATCATCTTTTTGTCGTACAAACTTACTTGCTCATCTTTTCCCTTGATTTCCGCTGTCTTCTTTGGTCTTCATTGCTTTCTTGCGCCGTCTACTTTTAATTTTGTTGTTTTTCTCCAAACATGTCCACCCTTCCCCCTCAATACAGGCTTATGCCACCGCACTGCACATGTCCACCCTTGCCCTCAATACAGGCTTACACCACCGCACTGCACATGTCCACCCTTGCCCCTCAATACAGTCTTACGCCACCGCACTGCATATGTCCACCCTTGCCCCTCAATACAGGCTTACGCCACCGCACTGCATATGTCCACCCTTGCCCCTCAATACAGGCTTACGCCACCGCACTGCATATGTCCACCCTTGCCCCTCAATACAGGCTTACGCCACCGCACTGCATATGTCCACCCTTGCCCCTCAATACAGGCTTACGCCACCGCACTGCATATGTCCACCCTTGCCCCTCAATACAGGCTTACGCCACCGCACTGCATTTGACTTTGTTAACCAGCTCACTGTCTCCCCAAGACCCTACATCTCCATCAAAACTCCAGTACCTTTCCTGTCCATCAGTTGCACACCAAATATCACCACTGTTCTCTCCACAACTGCAAAATTGCCACCTGATTTTTGTATAAACCCTCCCTTAAGACATCGCCAACCTCACATAAATGCTGCCAAGTTTTTTCTAGTTTTAATGACAACTTCGCACCTTTAAATAACTCTCCTCCTCCTTGAACTTTATCCAACCAACATTTAATGTCATCTCAGCTGATTCATATCCACCACTGGCTACAGTCTGATAGTCTATAGTCTATACTGTTTCTACCTAATCACATAACACCCTCGTTTTTGCATTTTCCTTCATACATCTTTTACATACAAAATCCTTTGCCACTCCACTTATTTTAAAGCATCTTCCAGAGATCCACCCTAAGTCCTTCACTTGTCAATGCCTCCCTTTATTTGCAGAACTTCTCTTCAAGCCCACCCGTCATCTCACTCACCAGAACCTAGTTATCTGCATCTACAAAGTTCACTCAGCAGTTCTTCTCAAGCCCTCCCTACTGTACTCGGTTTTGCACCTCAGACATCTCTGAGTCCACTAGAATTTGACTTTGCCTGCTAAATACCTCTTTTCCTCATCACCTGTTGGCACTCTATTGAAAGCTCTTCCAACATCATCCCAAATCATGTAATCAATCATTCCCTTATCATAGTATTTTTCTTGAGGTCTGCTTAAGATGAACGCATAAAACCAAATTGGTCTCTCATTACTTTCCTCCACTCACCCAAATCCTTTTCTCTAGCACCCTTCCACGAGTTCATTGCCCCACAACTCACCACTTCTCCTTTCCTCTATCCAACACATCCTGGTACAGCTCTGTCATCACCTCTATTATCATCTTGGTGTGCCAGCAGTCATTCCTGTTGCTATTCTCTCATTGCCTCCACCATTTCACTTTATTATATGAAATTCTTAAAAAATGTTTTGCCATTGCCGTTGTAACACATGTTCGTAGTTTAACTATCTCATGTAACACCAAATCTCTTCGAAAAAGGTTTGCTCGAAATTATGCTTGTTCGTAATTTGTTGCTTCAGCACACTCAAACAAATGTTTGCCTTAGCTCCATGAATGAAGCAGAAGATCTGTCATCAGGCTGGTCTAGCTTTCCGCATTGCTTGGAAACTGCTGTTGAAGGTGACGTGGGTGAGTAGCTAGGGCAATGTCACACTTGGAGGCTGTATTTGTTGCTGAGCTGCCAAAAGCGGGCTTGAAGGTAAGAGACCAGGTGAGGCATTTGATCAAACTTATGTTGTTGTTAGGCTTAAAGGATTGGTGCACACGTGCAGTTGAAGGGCATAAACCAGCGGCAAAGGTCCTCTGCAGAGAGCGATGGTGGCCGACTAGCTCAAGGTGCCCTGCCTTTCTTGAATCTGAAAGAAGTTGCAGCCTTTCTGAGTACTTGAAGAACCTTAAGTCTCTGCTGTCAAGGAACAAAGCCTGTGAGTAAACTACTCCACCGAGGTTTCCTCACTTAATTCAGCACTAGTAGTTGGAGTATTAGGAGCTGAGGCTATGGTCTATGTTTCAGTGAGTGCGGGCACTTACTCAGCATCCATGAGGTATAACCACAACAGTTCCACATTCCCTTTTGGTAGGCAGGGTTTAGCCAGCAGCGCCCCATGCACTGCATCTTTGAGAAGAAGAACTCAGGCCAGTAGCTATAACAAAGGTGGTAAAATTACCGTATATACACTTTACTTACACCATACTTCCATTGCACTTCACTTTACTTACATTGTATATACACGTTACTTAGATATAGCAGTATATCCGCTGTCGATACACTACATGAAAGTCTACCAACTAACTCACGCGCTGTTACTTCTTACAGGAAATCACCAAAATGCACAAAATGTATCAATAATACCGTGTAGAAACTACTGCCGTCCACACAAACACAGCTCCTTTCAGGAACTTCAGAACTGTAATCGCCAGGCTAGGTTAGACAACCAATACAGGTCATTTAGCTTAGATGACATCAAGACTAGTCGATATCGGGCTCCACCGTCCAACCAACAAGCTGCTGAATCGACCATCTGTGCTTGGCTAAATGGAAAAGAGGAGTTGAAGCAAAAGCAAATCACCGAAAAACGTGTTGCGCAGAGTGATAAAGAAGACTGTGACATCATGGCTAGTGAAGAAGTTGGAGAAAACTCTAGAGAAGTTGAAGAAGTCACAGAAAATGCTGATGGAGCTAGAGGCGAGCGCTGCAATAACGTATCTGATAATGAGATTATTAGGGTTAGCCAGCACAGCACAATGCAAGAGTACATTGAAAAATACTACACAGCACCGGTCAAGGCCTCTGTGACGAAGGGGTCACTTCCTGCAATTGCTGAAAAAGAGCATCGGCTGGTAGAGAACATCATCAACTACAGGCATACATCTTCGAGGGAGAGGGAGGCAATTCACAAAAACAGGTAACATACTCTTATTTGGTATGACAGCATACCTACCCGTAGTGTGTCATATTAGAGATACAAGACAGTAATATATTACACTATAGATACTAGACTAATATATTACACTATAGATACTAGACTAATATATTACACTATAGATACTAGACTAATATATTACACTATAGATACTAGACTAATATATTACACTATAGATACAAGACTAATATATTACACTATAGATACAAGACTAATATAGTACACTATAGATACTAGACTAATATATTACACTATAGATACCAGACTAATATATTACACTATAGATACTAGACTAATATATTACACTATAGATACAAGACTAATATATTAAACTATAGATACTAGACTAATATATTACACTATAGATACTAGACTAATATATTACACTATAGATACTAGACTAATATATTACACTATAGATACTAGACTAATATATTACACTATAGATACTAGACTAATATATTACACTATAGATACTAGACTAATATATTACACTATAGATACTAGACTAATATATTACACTATAGATACAAGACAGTAATATATTACACTATAGATACTAGACTAATATATTACACTATAGATACTAGACTAATATATTACACTATAGATACAAGACTAATATATTAAACTATAGATACTAGACTAATATATTACACTATAGATACTACACACAGTATATGTTACTCTATAGACGCAATATACAGCAGATACAACACACAATGCTGTATAATTCTATAGATACATACTAGACACCATACTCTATCATTCTATAGATACTAGACACAGTGCTATATCATTCTATAGATACTAGACACAGTATTAAGTCGTTCTATAGATACTAGACACAGTAATATATCATTCTATTGATACTAGACACAGTATTATATAATTCTATAGATACTAGACACAGTAATATATCATTCTATTGATACTAGACACAGTATTATATAATTCTATAGATACTAGACACAATATTATATAATTCTATAGATACTAGACACAGTAATATACTACTCTTTAGATTCATGCAGCTCACAGCTACTGATATAAGAAGAACAACTGCTCTGCTCCTTAAGACATCCACAAACA
Organism: Cryptosula pallasiana; assembly: GCA_945261195.1. NCBI lineage: Eukaryota > Metazoa > Bryozoa > Gymnolaemata > Cheilostomatida > Cryptosulidae > Cryptosula > Cryptosula pallasiana. The sequence goes on from OX183136.1 coordinate 90,306, forward strand.
GGAGCTCAGCCAATCAACAGAGAACGGTTGGCTACCTAGAGCCCGAGTCAGTCGACTCCAGCAAGGAGGCACCAACGGCTTCTGTAGGAGTGACATTAGCGCAACTGATGGGGCCCAAAGCTACTGCATACAGAACCAAGACCAAGGTCCCTCTAGGGTCTGCGAACTCCAAGACAGTGATATCAAACGAGAGCCTATCCTATGTAGGGAGCAGGTGGCAAATACCCCGATATCAGTGATCAAGTCCTGTACATACATAGTTCATAATATTTGTACATACAAATGTGTGTGGATAGGAGGGTTGTATCACTGTATTGTATATTCATAAGCAATGCATCAATGCTGTTACCCAGGCTAATGTTCATACTAAATATGTACAATGCATTTGTATGTACAGTTTGTAATATACTTCATAGACGTTTAGAATCGAGTACACTTCACGGGCAGTGCTACTAGCCACCCACCCGTACTGTATTAGACTAAATTTAGTAGGGACCTGGTCTATTTGGCTCTTTGTTTGGCCCATTCCAACCCTTCTGTTTAGAGCTCCACTGTCCCTGATTGCTAGCTGTACCAGACTCTCCTCCACTTTGGTTATCTGGGTTACCGGGCCGTGGACCCCTTGCCCTATAGCCAGACTTAGAACCACGAAAGTCAGCTCCAGGTCCGTTGTAGTTACTATTGTGGTTGGCAGGTCGGAAATTGTTGCCAAAGTTGGGCCCTCTGAACTCATTTTGTGAGTTGGAGCCTTGCGGTCTGAAATCATTGCTAGGTGAGTTGTGGAAGTCGGGCCTGGGCCCCCTGAACTCGTGTCTGGGACCATTACCAAAGTCAGGGCCAGAGCGCCTAAAGTCATGTCTTGGACCATTGGAAAAGTCTGATCTAGGGCCACGGTAGCCTGTTGTTGCACCAGAACTGAAGTCACTTTGAGCACTGGACAGGGGTGGCTGCATGAGCCCCCCTCTATTCTGCTGCCAGTTACTCGTGTTGTTCGGGTTGTTGTCATTCCAGGTGTTTGAGTTGGCTTGATGCTCTTGGATAGGGGGTGGATCTAGCAGTGCAGGCCGGGGGACAGCTTCCTCTTCTGATGGCCTCTCACCCAGCAAAGTCCGATCTACAAACACCACTTAAAATAAAAACACTTGCGTAAAGATAGGAGTGAAGAGTAGAGCGGGGGAAGGGGTTAACGAGGAACTTGAATAGAAGAACAGAATGCAGAAGCATTAACAAAGCATGTGGATTATTTTTGGACGCTCACTCAAAGCAACTGCAGCAACACTATTTGTGCTAAGGAAAGGGATAGACAGGGGGATTAGACAGAGGGACAGGGGAGTTAGATAGAGAGACAGGGGGATAAGATAGAGAGACAGGGGGGTTAGATAGAGAGACAGGGGGGGGGGGGTTAGATAGTGAGACAGGGTGTTAGATAAAGGGACAGGGGGATTAGATAGGGAGTTAGACAGAGGGATTGGGTAGAGGGATAGACAGAGGGACAGGGGGACTAGATAGAGGGACGAGGGGGGGGGGGGGGTTAGACAGAGGGACAGGGGATTAGATAGAGAGACAGGGGGGTTAGATAGAGAGACAGGGGGTTTAAATAGAGGGGCAGGGGGGTTAGATAGTGAGACAGGGGGGTTAGATAGAGAGACAGGGGGTTAGATAGAGAGACAGGGGGGTTAGATAGAGAGACAGGGGAGTTAGATAGAGAGACAGGGGGGTTAGATAGAGAGACAGGGGGTTAGATAGAGAGACAGGGGGGTTAGATAGAGAGACAGGGGGGTTAGATAGATAGACAGGGGGGTTAGATAGTGAGACAGGGGGGTTAGATAGATAGACAGGGGGGTTAGATAGTGAGACAGGGGGGTTAGATAGAGAGACAGGGGGGTTAGATAGTGAGACAGGGGGGTTAGATAGTGGGACAGGGGGGTTAGATAGTGGGACAGGGGGGTTAGATAGTGAGACAGGGGGGTTAGATAGAGAGACAGGGGGGTTAGATAGAGAGACAGGGGGTTAGATAGAGGGACAGGGGGTTAGATAGTGAGACAGGGGGTTAGATAGATAGACAGGGGGGTTAGATAGTGAGACAGGGGGGTTAGATAGAGAGACAGGGGGGTTAGATAGTGAGACAGGGGGGTTAGATAGTGGGACAGGGGGGTTAGATAGTGAGACAGGGGGGTTAGATAGAGAGACAGGGGGGTTAGATAGAGAGACAGGGGGTTAGATAGAGGGACAGGGGGTTAGATAGTGAGACAGGGGGGTTAGATAGAGAGACAGGGGGGTTAGATAGAGGGACAGGGGGGTTAGATAGAGAGACAGGGGGGTTAGATAGAGAGACAGGGGTTTAAATAGAGGGACAGGGGATTAGGCAGAGGGACAGGGGGTTAGAAGAGGAACAGGGGGCTAGTTAGAGGGTTAGAAAAGGAACGGGTTATCGAGAGGAGGCAAATAAGACACATACTGTGATTGTGTGAAGCAAGAGGCACTTTGCCTTCCCAGGCAGCTGCAAAGGATCTGTCAATCTTCTTGGTGAACATGTACTTTCCCTTTCTTTCCTGCAGAAACACCTCACTGCTCATGTCTTTACCATCCATGTCCAGGCCAGGGATACCATCTTTGTTGGCTACATCGACAAAAACCATCTCACCACAACAGTGCAAGCACTTGCATATAGTATACACATTTACATACAAACACACACCTATATACAAACACACACCTATATACAAACACACACCTATATACAAACACACACCTATATACAAACACACACCTATATACAAACACACACCTATATACAAACACACACCTATATACAAACACACACCTATATACAAACACACACCTATATACAAGCACACACCTATATACAAACACACACCTATATACAAGCACACACCTATATACAAACACACACCTATATACAAACACACACCTATATACAAACACACACCTATATACAAACACACACCTATATACAAACACACACCTATATACAAACACACACCTATATACAAACACACACCTATATACAAACACACACCTATATACAAACACACACCTATATACAAACACACACCTATATACAAACACACACCTATATACAAACACACACCTATATACAAGCACACACCTATATACAAACACACACCTATATACAAACACACAACTATATACAAGCACACACCTATATACAAACACACACCTATATACAAACACACACCTATATACAAGCACACACCTACATACAAACACACAACTATATACAAGCACACACCTATATACAAGCACACAACTATATACAAACACACACCTATATACAAACACACACCTATATACAAGCACACACCTATATACAAGCACACACCTATATACAAGCACACACCTATATACAAACACACACATACATACAAACACACAACTATATACAAGCACACACCTATATACAAACACACACCTATATACAAACACACACCTATATACAAACACACACCTATATACAAACACACACCTATATACAAACACACACCTATATACAAACACACACCTATATACAAACACACAACTATATAGAAAAACACACCTATATACAAACACACACCTATATACAAACACACACCTATATACAAGCACACACCTATATACAAACACACACCTATATACAAACACACACCTATATACAAACACACACCTATATACAAACACACACCTATATACAAACACACAACTATATACAAACACACACCTATATACAAACACACACCTATATACAAACACACACCTATATACAAACACACACCTATATACAAGCACACACCTATATACAAACACACACCTATATACAAACACACACCTATATACAAACACACACCTATATACAAACACACACCTATATACAAGCACACACCTATATACAAACACACACCTATATACAAACACACACCTATATACAAACACACACCTATATACAAACACACACCTATATACAAACACACACCTATATACAAACACACACCTATATACAAACACACACCTATATACAAACACACACCTATATACAAACACACACCTATATACAAACACACAACTATATAGAAAAACACACCTATATACAAACACACACCTATATACAAACACACACCTATATACAAGCACACACCTATATACAAACACACACCTATATACAAACACACACCTATATACAAACACACACCTATATACAAACACACACCTATATACAAACACACACCTATATACAAACACACACCTATATACAAACACACACCTATATACAAACACACACCTATATACAAACACACACCTATATACAAACACACAACTATATACAAACACACACCTATATACAAACACACACCTATATACAAGCACACACCTATATACAAACACACACCTATATACAAACACACAACTATATACAAACACACACCTATATACAAACACACACCTATATACAAACACACAACTATATACAAACACACACCTATATACAAACACACACCTATATACAAGCACACACCTATATACAAACACACACCTATATACAAACACACAACTATATACAAACACACACCTATATACAAACACACACCTATATACAAGCACACACCTATATACAAACACACACCTATATACAAACACACAACTATATACAAACACACACCTATATACAAACACACACCTATATACAAGCACACACCTATATACAAACACACAACTATATACAAACACACACCTATATACAAACACACACCTATATACAAACACACACCTATATACAAGCACACACCTATATACAAGCACACACCTATATACAAACACACACCTATATACAAACACACACCTATATACAAACACACACCTATATACAAACACACACCTATATACAAACACACACCTATATACAAACACACAACTATATACAAGCACACACCTATATACAAACACACACCTATATACAAACACACAACTATATACAAACACACACCTATATACAAACACACACCTATATACAAACACACACCTATATACAAGCACACACCTATATACAAGCACACACCTATATACAAACACACACCTATATACAAACACACACCTATATACAAACACACACCTATATACAAACACACACCTACATACAAACACACAACTATATAGAAAAACACACACCTATATACAAACACACAACTATATACAAACACACACCTATATACAAACACACACCTATATACAAACACACAACTATATAGAAAAACACACACCTATATACAAACACACAACTATATACAAACACACACCTATATACAAACACACACCTATATACAAACACACACCTATATACAAACACACACCTACATACAAACACACACCTATATACAAACACACAACTATATACAAACACACACCTATATACAAGCACACACCTATATACAAACACACACCTATATACAAACACACACCTATATACAAACACACACCTATATACAAACACACACCTATATACAAATACACACATAGACACACATAAGCAGAAGTCACCTTGTTTTATCTGTTCAATGGTTTCCTCGTCGATGCCCATGCCAGGTAACTCGGTGCTATTGGTGTTGCTCACGTTACAGCTGAGCGTCTTCTCCTCTGTCTCATCTTCACCGGGCAGCAGGTTCAGATTGTAGCGATCTTTCATTGTATCGCCTGGTTTGTTTCTGGCCCAAAACTTGGTGCTGTGGTCATTACTTCCTGTAGACGAGAGTGCACAGTTTAGTACATACAGTACATATACATAGCACATATACTACATACAATACATAGTACATATACTACATACCAAACATATATATAGTACATATACTACATACAATACATATATATAGTACATATACTACATACAAAACATATATATATATATAGTACATATACTACATACATACAATACATATATATAGTACATATACTACATACAAAACATATATATATAGCACATATACTACATACAATACATAGTACATATACTACATACAAAACATATATATATAGCACATATACTACATACAATACATAGTACATATACTACACACAATACATATATATATATAGTACATATACCACATACAATACACATATACATATAGTACATATACTACATACAATACACATATATATATATAGTACATATACTACATACAAAACACATATATATAGTACATATACTACATACAATACATACATATATATAGTACATATACTACACACATACCGGTGACTAGAATATGTCCCATGGGATGCCAAGCCATGCTCCATATAAAACCTTCATGGGCCGTGTCATTGGATCCAACTTCCTTGTCCGTTCTATTCAACACATTGTATAAGTGAACTGGTCTTCATGCAAACACGCCCTCATACAAACACGTCTTCGTACAAACACGCCCTCATACAAACATGTTTTTATACAAACATGCCGTCCTCATACAAACGTGTCCCCATACAAACACATCGCCATCCTCATACAAACATGCTCTCATACAAACATGTCCTCATTCAAACTCATCCCCACACAAACATGTCCCCACACAAACATGTCCCCACACAAACATGTCCTCACACAAACCAGCCTCATACAAACATGTCCCCACACAAACATGTCCCCACACTAACATGTCCTCATACAAGCATGTCCCCACACAAACATGTCCCCACACAAACATGTCCTCATACAAACATGTCCCCACACAAACATGTCGTCATACAAACATGTCCCCCACACTAACACGTCCTCACACAAACATGTCCTTATACAAACATATCCACACACAAACACGCCCTCATACAAACACGCCCTCATACAAACACGCCCTCATACAAACATACCCTTACACAAACATGTCCTTACACTAACTCACCCAACGCTCCAGAACTTGATTGCCCCATCAGAACCACCACTAGCAAAGAAATCTTCATAAATAGGGTGCCATGAAACAACTGCAACACAAATGTTTCGATATTATAGACAGCTCTTTTATACAACACTAGCTGACTCACCTGTTACAAACAACAATGAAAGCACATAGTCATACACATCATTGCCCTTCTTACTGACCACTTCTTCCATGGTCGCCCCCTCCTGTGGTCACCTCCTCCTGTGAGCACCTCCCCTGGCGACTTCTCCCAAGGTCGACTCCTCCCATGGCCACTTTCTCCGGTGGTCAACCCCTCCCAAGGTTGCCTCCTCCCATGGTCACCTCCTCCCATGGTCACCTCCGCCCATGGTCGACTCCTCCCGTAGTCACCTCCTCATGTAGTAGCTTTCCCTCAGACCCTTCTCTTGAGGCAGCCTTTCTCATGTTACTGCCTCCTTCCTTCCCAAGGTCACTTTCTTCCGTTGTAAGCTTCTCCTATGATCACCTTTTCCAAAACGGTCCCGTCACATTTATGACAACTTTGTTATGAATGCATACTATGACATATGCCTCAAATGTTGGCTGAAAACTTAGGCTAACTTTGGTATTAATTATCAAGAGTAATTAGTAGGCAAATACAAATCAGCAACATTTGTGGTAAAATTATAATAAATTGAACAACAACTTCGACATTACTAATACTAATAAAATGTCAACGCCATGATGATGTATCATGTTTTATTATTTTAAAACTATGAGCGAAGCACTTGGGAATAATCTTTTGCTGTAACTATTTTTAACATTCACTGTTGTCATAAACCAAATTTGTACTTGAGCGTAAACAATAATAACTGTGGCTAGTAATAAGTAGTTATACTAAGTTACAATATTTTAGCAGCGGAAAAATAATATTGTATTTATTAAAAGTCTTTGTGACGAGTTCGTCGAACAAAGGACAAAAAATAAGGAATTGTAATTCAATACGTTCCGAATGGGACGGAACATTAGTTTAGAACATCATAATCATTCATGAATTCATATGGAGTACCGAACAAATCTAAAAGATGACAACTCCCAATTTTCCAAGTAATAAAAAAATGGCACCGCAATAAACTAGTTCTGTACAAATTGATTATTTTTTATTAAACTTATTGACGATCTGATGATTTGTATTGCAATTTGTTCAGTGAACATAGGTCGTGAATACTCTTGATAACAGAAATAAATAATAACATTTATTAAACCCGCCAGGTGTAAAAAACTACTATTATCGTGCATAATACTACGCAGTAATAATGTCATCAGGTATTATTCGCTAAAAAACACTGACTGGAAAATTAAAATTTATGAGAAACAGCGTTTTTCTTGAGATGGTAATGATCATTGGCTAATCTATCGCAATATTTATGCACTTCGTGGACACATCTGTAAAATCATTTATCCTGTGCTAAATACATCTAATGCAACAGCATTAGAACACTCGTCTAACGGATAAGTTATCAAAAGCAAAATCATTATTTAACATTTATTTAATATGTGATCCCATGTCTATGGCGGATGCCGCAATGCGGATATCCGCTCATAATTTCACAACGAAAGTTATATTTACACTCCAGTCAACACTTCAGTACTCTGAAGTATGCTTCAGTACGCTCCAGTATGCTTCAGTACACTCCAGTATACATCAGTGCATTTCAGTACACTCCAGTATACTCCAGTACACTCCAGTACTCCCCAGTACACTTCAGTACACTTCAGTACACTCTAGTACACTTCAGTACAGTCCAGTACACTTCAGTACAGTCCAGTACACTCTAGTACATTCCAGTACGCTCCAGTGCACTCCAGTACACTTCAGTACACTCCAGTACACTCCAGTACACTTCAGTACACTCTAGTACGCTCCAGTACACTCCAGTACACTTCAGTACACTCCAGTATACATCAGTGCATTTCAGTACACTCCAGTATACTTCAGTACACTCCAGTACTCCCCAGTACACTTCAGTACACTCTAGTACACTTCAGTACAGTCCAGTACACTTCAGTACAGTCCAGTACACTCTAGTACATTCCAGTAAGCTCCAGTGCACTCCAGTACACTTCAGTACGCTCCAGTACACTTCAGTACACTCTAGTACGCTCCAGTACACTCCAGTACACTTCAGTACACTCCAGTACACTTCAGTACAGTCCAGTACGCTCTAGTACACTCTAGTACACTCCAGTACGCTCCAGTGCACTCTGTTTACGTTTGTATACTTTATCTTTAAAAAAAACTCAGTTCAATAATCAAGTGGCCGAAAATATTTTCGTTTCAACCACCTAAAAATTTTAAAAACATGAAAATCTGTGGTTTGCAAACACATGATAATATTGAATCGTGGCCATACATCTATTTGGGCCAACAGACTCTGCGTGCAGCAGTTTTCATTCCTCTCAGTGTGGCGGTTTAGACGTATATACCCCGTATATACCCATATATACCCCAGATATACCCCATATAATACCATATATACCCCAAACCCCATACATACCCATGGACAAAGGCACAGATACGCAAATATACAGACAGACATACAAACAAACACACACTTTTCACATTATATAAATAAATAGATATATACGCAAAGAAAAGCCAGTGCATTATCCTCCCATAATCTGTTAACATGAACAAGAAGAAAGCCATCGGTTTGTCTACACATTCTAAATGATACGCCCACACCTACACTGAGAGAAAGACAAACCGCTGCAAACCTGTATATTGGACCAATATTATGGATAGCGGGTGTAAGCTTGCCAAACCAGTGATATTGGTGTTCTCAAACCAGTGATATTTGTGTTTTTATCAATATTTCATTGTCAAAACGGAAATATTTTCAGATTTTCACAAACGAAGTTTCTAGAAAGATACAATGTATTAAGAGGTGACGATGTGTTGTGAGGATCATTGGTTGATTGAACATTGCGAGAGATGGCGGTTTTAAAAAAGCAAAAATTCAATTTTTTGGCTTGAGTAAGTTGCTATTTCTCTCACTTTTTCTTTCAATTATTAACCGTATACATTTGATGTATTTATCTATTTATTAGTACAACTTCCTTATTCAGTTATGGCTTTTACATAATGTCACTTGGAAAAGGCAATTATGCAAGAAAACGCAATATATATCATAATAATCGCAAATTTACTTACTACTATTGATCTACAAACCAAATTTACTTACTACTATTGATCTACAAACCAAATTTACTTACTACTATTGATCTACAAACCAAATTTACTTACTACTATTGATCTACAAACCAAATTTACTTACTACTATTGATCTACAAACCAAATTTACTTACTACTATTGATCTACAAACCAAATTTACTTACTACTATTGATCTACAAACCAAATTTACTTACTACTATTGATCTACAAACCAAATTTACTTACTACTATTGATCTACAAACCAAATTTACTTACTACTATTGATCTACAAACCAAATTTACTTACTACTATTGATCTACAAACCAAATTTACTTACTACTATTGATCTACAAACCAAATTTACTTACTACTATTGATCTACAAACCAAATTTACTTACTACTATTGATAGACAAACCAAATTCGGTCATTTTGAAATAATAAAAATGATATATAAGATCATTATCATTTCATTATTATTTAATAATATTGTTACATCATTTCATTTTAACTGTAACAAATACTGCTGTTACATGGTTTCCTATTAATTACTCTAAATATTCAAGCATGCACTCGCATCAAAATTGTTATAAATGTGAAGAGGTGGTCATGAAAAGAGGTGACCACAGGCGGAGGGCCTCATGGGCAGAGGGGGACCATGCATGATCGGAGAGGACCATGGGCCCCGGTCCATGGGTGGAGGAGATCATGCGAAAAATTGACCACGAGAAGGGGATAGGAGACCACAGGAGGAGTGAAAGATGACTTTTGAAGGAAGCAACCCCGGGAGGCAACTCCAGGAAGGGCAACAATGGAAGGCAACTCCAGAAGGAAGCAACGATGGGAGGCAACTCCAGGAGAAAGCAACAATGGGAGGCAACTCCAGGAGGAAGCAACTCCAGGAGGAAGCAACTCCAGGAGGAAGCAACTCCGGGAGGAAAGCAAGATAAAAGGGGTTTGGGAGAAGGGCATCAATTAATTGTGATTTACAGGTGAGCCAGCTGGTATAAATATATAATAAACAATACTATATAAATATATAATAAACAATACTATATAAATATATAATAAGCAATACAATATAAATATATAATAAACAATACTATATAAATATATAATAAACAATACTATATAAATATATAATAAACAATACAATATAAATATATAATAAACAATACAATATAAATATATAATAAACAATACTATATAAATATATAATAAACAATACTATATAAATATATAATAAGCAATACTATATAAATATATAATAAACAATACAATATAAATATATAATAAGCAATACAATATAAATATATAATAAACAATACAATATAAATATATAATAAACAATACTATATAAATATATAATAAACAATACTATATAAATATATAATAAGCAATACAATATAAATATATAATAAACAATACTATATAAATATATAATAAACAATACAATATAAATATATAATAAACAATACTATATAAATTCACTTACTGGTTGCTTCCTTTTGGTGACCTTTAAATGTCTGAAAGTCTGACTTCATGTATCTGATATCAAAGAGTTTGAGCAGATGGTCTCGAGATGCCGTGAGAAACCAGTTACCATTTCTGTTCCATTTCATAGACATCACTGTACTCTTGTGGGCGTGGCTTTATACAAGCAGATATATATAAGATACAAGTACAGTGAAACCAGCAGAAATCGACCCCACAGAAATAAATAAACAGGTTTATACAATGTTACAGTGAAGGTCCCCAAACGTCAGCTATTGCAGCTGGCTATCCCAAACGTCAGCTATTACAGCTGGCTATCCCAAACGTCAGCTACTGCAGCTGGCTATCCCAAACGTCAGCTATTACAGCTGGCTATCCCAAACGTCAGCTACTGCAGCTGGCTATCCCAAACGTCAGCTATTGCAGCTGGCTATCCCAAACGTCAGCTATTGCAGCTGGCTATCCCAAACGTCAGCTATTGCAGCTGGCTACACATGTTTTAATATTATGTTCCCTAATTCGACAGAAAAATTGGCAACTTTCTAATCTTTTAAACCAATTGTCAAACAAACTCCATGAAAGGCTCAGATAGAGCATGGTGCTTGCAGGCAGTGAAACCCTTCAGTGCTGAAGAGCCATGAAAAATTCATCCAAATATGGATAGTATTGAATTTCCCAAACGTACCTTGAGGGACTATAAATATAGATATAACAATAATAGATGATATTGTAACTACTAATACAATAATATTATGAATAATATGGATACTTCCAGACATTTATTTAACTTGACTTACATTGTGAATAATTTTTAATAATAATGACAACTTGAACTATCGCTAAGTAAAAGTAATCATTATTATTTTAATAATTATTTTGATAGTAATCGTACCAATAAACGATAATAATAATGAAAAATAATTAAATTGGCTTCATTCCTTAAAATTATTATCAATAGGTGTAATGTTTTATCAATTAATGGCAATAATCATTCAAAAGCGTACCAACCATAGCTACTAATCTATCGATCAATATCAGCTGCTTTTTTGTTATTCTGCAGAAATAACATATTTAGATTGCATTAACTTGATAAGATTGAGGTATTTTATTGTTGGTTATTAGCCTTGGATCCTAGCTACATTTAAGGTTTGGATGCATTTCAGAAATCAAAAACTCATGTTATTATTCCTGCAAAAATGCAGCCGATATCATCTTTTATGTACGTAGGATACAGCTAGATGTACCTAGAATACAGCTAGATGTACCTAGGATACAGCTAGATGTACCTGGGATACAGCTAGATGTACCTGGGATACAGCTAGATGTACCTCGAATACAGCTAGATGTACGTAGGATACAGCTAGATATGCGTAGCTAAGAGATTAGTAGATGTACCTAGGATACAAGTTGATGTATGTAAGATACAAGTAGATGTACCTAGGATACAAGTTGATGTATGTACGATACAGCTAGATGTACCTAGGATACAAGTAGATGTACCTAGGATACAAGTTGATGTACCTAGGATACAAGTTGATGTATGTAAGATACAAGTTGATGTACCTAGGATACAAGTTGATGTATGTAAGATACAGCTAGATGTACCTAGGATACAGCTAGATGTACCTAGGATACAAGTAGATGTACCTAGGATACAAGTAGATGTACCTAGGATACAAGTTGATGTACCTAGGATACAAGTTGATGTATGTAAGATACAATACAGCGTATATTGCCGACTCACATTGTTGCCAGGCTCGTTCCAGTTCTAGCGTCCCATAGCTTTATAGGCTGCTGACTATCTTTGCTGCCAGATATAATTATTGATTTCTGAGGATGCCAGTCAACGCAGCGCATGTCTGCACCGTGACCTGCAAATGACAAATGTTGTTGTAGAAAGCAAATAAAGCCTACAATCTACAGCAGTAGTTAAGGTTCTACTTTTGTACAAACCTTTGAGCAGGCGCTCCTCTGTACAGGTTGCAAAATCAAAGATCCTTACAGAGCCGTCGTCTGAGCAAGATGCAAACTTTGAATCAGTCGGACAAAAGCTGAGTCCTCTGATGGCGTCCTTATGGGCCTATAAACAAATAGCACAAGTTATATATAACTGTATAGTACATACAAGTTATATATAACTGTATAGTACATACAAGTTATATATAACTATATACTACATACAAGTTATATATAACTATATAGTACGTACAAGTTATATATAACTATATAGTACATACAAGTTATATATAACTATATAGTACATACAAGTTATATATAACTGTATAGTACATACAAGTTATATATAACTGTATACTACATACAAGTTATATATAACTATATAGTACATACAAGTTATATATAACTATATAGTACATACAAGTTATATATAACTATATAGTACGTACAAGTTATATATAACTGTATAGTACATACAAGTTATATATAACTGTATAGTACGTACAAGTTATATATAACTGTATAGTACATACAAGTTATATATAACTATATAGTACATACAAGTTATATATAACTATATAGTACATACAAGTTATATATAACTGTATAGTACATACAAGTTATATATAACTATATAGTACATACAAGTTATATATAACTATATAGTACATACAAGTTATATATAACTATATAGTACATACAAGTTATATATAACTATATAGTACATACAAATTATATATAACTATATAGTACATACAAGCAGGCTTGGGACTCGATTTTGGAAAAATAAAGGATTAATTCGATTTCGATTTTAACATTTAAAAGAAAGGAATAAAGCATTTCGATTTTTTTAAAAAAAAAGAAAGGATAAAGGAATGTACAATCGATTTTATACTCTGTATGATTGTTTATCTTGGCAAAATTTATGTGGAATAGAGTCATCTTCTAATTTATCAGTCTTTCCTGCAAATATTACATACAGATGTATTCAGTAATTACTCGTAAAAATGATGTAACTTGATAGCACAATATCAAAGAACTGTTTTGATCAGAACTCAGCTCTTCACCGCTGGTAAAAAAAACACATTTCATAGCCTCCATTATTATATAAATAGTTCAAAGTCATCAGTGATTATCTACCCTTCTATTGTAGATATTCATAATTGGTGTAAACAGTATAGCTATATATATGGTATGTAATATATGTATGTATAACTATTTATATAAATCTTTATTTGTAAACCATTGGTCATGCACAATGCAGTTAAGAAAAGTGCCAACCCTGATAAATTTTCAGCACAGTAGTTTTAAACTCTGAGTTTAAAAAAGAAAAAGGGCGATTAATTAATAAAATATTCAGTATTAAGAATAATAAAATTTACTTATAGTACTTCAAACAACCCTACTATTGCATTTCAACAATAATAATTATAAAACCGAATTATTATGGCATTGATAATACTTGATTAATAAATAATAATAGCGATTCCTAATAGGTGTTCATTGATGGGATGATTGGTATGTTGATCAATGTGTCGGGTACATAAAAACAAGTAATAACTAATAATAATGAAACATTATTATCATTAAATAATGTTGGTATAATTATTATGTATATTTTTCATTATTACTAGTATAAT
Source organism: Cryptosula pallasiana (assembly GCA_945261195.1). Taxonomy (NCBI): domain Eukaryota; kingdom Metazoa; phylum Bryozoa; class Gymnolaemata; order Cheilostomatida; family Cryptosulidae; genus Cryptosula; species Cryptosula pallasiana. The sequence continues at coordinate 105,500 of OX183136.1, forward strand.
TATCATAATTAAATTGATCATTGTAATTAATATAAAATAAACATAAGCATAGCAAAAAAGCAAATAATGTTAATAAATAATTAGAATAATGCAAAAGAATATAATATTAATTAAGCTTCTGCTACCATGTTCAATACAAATAGTTAGTAGTAGTGGTAGTAATAATAACTAGAGGAAAAGCCTGCTGTTTTTGTACAACATAAAAATCCAATTAATCAATGAGAATTATAATTATAATAAATAAACAAATGTATATTAATTAATAATAATAAATAATCAAAATAATAATGATATACATAAATAATAATTAATATTAATTATCATTAATAATTAATAAATTACAAAAACTAAAAAATAATCATTAGCTAATAAATAAATAATGATATTATAATAATAATGGTAAAAGTAAATGTTATTAAAATTGTAATTATAATAATAATATAATTATTCAATTTATATTATTATTATAATTATTATAATAATTTGGTTGTTTCAAATTATTTTTAAGCTAATTATTATTTATAATTATTATTGTAACAATTATTATTATTATAATAATTATTAATTAATAAATAAGAAGAATAATGATTTATGATAAAGAAAATAGTAGTAGTGGGGGAAAATCCAACATTATAATTATTACTAATTATTATAACAATAATAATAATTATTATTATAATAATTTATTTATTGAAATAGTTACAACAAACACTGACAGTAGTAATAATAATCATAATTATCAAATTTCAGTATTATTATTATTATTATTATTATAATATTAAAATTATTATTATTTATTTATTTATAGTTATAATTTATTAGAATGATAATTATTATTTATTATTGTTAGGAAAATAATAATAATCATTAATTAATAATAATAATTAATAAGTTTTTTTTCAAAGTTAGTAAATTGGATTTCCCTTTCAGAGATTTGGGTACACATTATTATCACATCAGTTGGGTTATGCGTTAAAAAAAGGAAAATCTAGTCACGTAGCTGTAACAATCACAGTAGTAAGAAAGATATATAATGGTAGTACTACATGTAACATTTATCACAAAAGGTTTTTTTCTCAATTGAAGTAAATCTACTGTCTGCATCATCAGGGATCATCTGCTCAAATATTCCGGTTTGTTCGATAGATGATATTATTTATAGCCTCAAAAAAACTTTTGGTTTTTGTACCATGGCTAACCTGACCTTAGGTTGTAATCTATAATGAAATAAAAGGCCAAAAAAAATTAGCAGCTAGAAAAACAACATAGTATGCAAAAACAAAGCATAAACAAATTTTTTTAGTGTTCAATATCATTGTTGTAGAGACTTCATATTCGGTTTAGTAAGAAATCTTCAAGAAATTGCTACGTTTGCGAATTAAATACAGCAAAAGTCACACAGGTGGAACTTTGAAAAACAAAAAGTTATGTTACATTTGTTTTTTTTGTGACCAATTGGATGAAAACAGAATATTTTGACCTCCCATATCTTGAAAAAAATTGATTACATCCTTCAAGCATTTAAATTAAACACTTACAGCTTATCCTTTATCATCCTGAAAACCATTGTAAATAGACTAATCGTTCGTGAAATAGCAGCGACTAGCGAAAACGATAAACGTTACGCATTCGTTTGTCCCAAGCCTGCATACAAGTTATATATAACTGTATAGTACATACAAGTTATATATAACTATATACTACATACAAGTTATATATAACTGTATAGTACGTACAAGTTATATATAACTGTATAGTACGTACAAGTGATATATAACTATATAGTACATACAAGTTATATATAACTATATAGTACATACAAGTTATATATAACTGTATAGTACATACAAGTTATATATAACTATATACTACATACAAGTTATATATAACTGTATACTACATACAAGTTATATATAACTATATACTACATACAAGTTATATATAACTATATAGTACATACAAGTTATATATAACTGTATAGTACATACAAGTTATATATAACTATATAGTACAAGTTATATATGTACCTGAAACATTTTCACATTATTCATATTGCTCTGCCAGTACTTAACAAAGCCACTGTGGTCTCCAGTCATCATCCAGTGGTCGTCATTGCTCCATATCATAGAGCGTATTGAGGAATCGTGGGCCTATAACATATAATATATATATTATACATATAGCATATAATATGTAGTATATAGTATAGACATATAGCATATAGTATGTAGTATATAATATATACATATAGCATATAGTATGTAGTGTATAATATATACATATAGCATATAGTATGTAGTATAGAATATATACATATAGCATGTAGTATGTAGTATATAATATATACATATAGCATATAGTATGTAGTATATAATATATACATATAGCATATAATATGTAGTATATAGTATAGACATATAGCATATAGTATGTAGTATATAATATATACATATAGCATATAGTATGTAGTATACAATATATACATATAGCATATAGTATGTAGTATTTAATATATACATATAGCATATAGTATGTAGTATATAATATATACATATAGTATGTAGCATATAATATATACATATAGTATGTAGCATATAATATATACATATAGTATGTAGCATATAATATATACATATATATAGCATATATCATATACACAGAGTACATGTATTACGCAGTGCAGTTCATTCGGTTTTCCACAAATTCGGTTTAGTCGGTTTTGGTTATGTCTGTTTAAGGTTATCTGCATGTTTTCAAAAATGAAACTCCAAAAATTGCTATCGTTAAGCTGAATCCTCAAGAAATTCCAATGGCCATCTTCTCTATTTCATAGATTAAATCAAAGCCTTAGATAAAGCCTGGGGTTTGCAAACAATGTTTTTTCCAACGCAATGAAAGAGAAAAATCTGCACAACTACAGAGCCCCAGCTAGGTAATTTACATACTAAAACTTGAAATGCACCAGCTACAATTCCTAGACTAATATTTGAACATATTAGTTTTCATTTGCTGAAATGAACGAATGTTAGAGTGTAACAAAGATCGAAGGCTAACTTAGCAAAAATACTGCTTCCATCAAACATCGAAGATGTGAACACCAGTCATAAAACGCCAATTATACATTTTCAAGTCAATACAATCTCAAGATATATATATTCTTCGTTATGAATAATAATTTTTGAAATCAAAAAGCAAACATAATTATTATTCATTTTTAAAATTATTCATTTGTTATCATTATTATTGTTATTGATAGTTGAAGTCATTATACATTACTATTAAAACTTATCCACAATATAAGTCGGGTTAAAGAAATTTATAGAGATAAATGTAAATGTATTATTCATTTATATTATTAATTAACGCTAGTTAGTTACATTATTATTATCATTATTATTATCATTATTAATATTATTATCATCATTACACTATTATTATTACTGTTGTTATTACTGCGTCTGCCACTACTATTAAAGGGCTTAGGACGGGCTTTTCAAGACGCACTTTGTGTGTAGAGTTGTTTTCTCATCAAGCATTGTAAAACTTTTGAGAAAACTCACTCGCGTCAACAAAACACCAATAGGTATCATGTAGAGGTCTATGGAGGTCTATGACAATGCGTTCGGCAGAAGGGACTATCTGCATTATGATATTATATAGTATATTACAGCAAGTAGTTTGTACCACTTTTGTTACTTTTTTCAGTTCCAAACTACTTTTCAAAAATCTTAATTATTATTATTTAGTGCTTCTGAAGTTTTTTCTTAGAAATATAGCCGGTATTTCAGATTTAATTATTATCGTTGTTGTAAAAAAAACGCCGGAAATACAATTTCGGCAATGTTTTTTTTTTCACCTAGTATTATCATGAAAGAATACTAATGTTATTGTTTGATTAATTTTTCACGTAAAAATTATTATTTTGATGAAAAAATTTCATTATTTCTTTTGATGACAAACACTATCACGTGAACGCCAGTGTATACATAATAGCGAGCTTACCAAAGATAAAACAAATTGCTGACTTGAGAAAAACAGCTCCAAAAAAATTAAAATTTGTTGCAATATCATTTTTTTGCAATCAAAAGAGTCTCTGCACAAAACTAATATCTAGGACGCCCTATTTCTATGCAAACAAGCCAAATTTTTGAAAACTCGCTTTATAGCTCTATATAACTTGGTGCGTCTTCGAGAAAAAAAGGCGTCTTGGCAAGTGCTGACTGCGTCTATAGGAATCGTCTTACTGGTGAGAGGGCAACTCCAGATAATCTTTCTGAACACATTTCAACCTCAGAAAGTTTAAATTAAATCAAATCCTCTTCAAATTAGGCGTCATAGGCCCTTTAATTACTTTTAGTAATTAATATTAGTAACTATTATAGTGAATTATAATTTTTAGTAAGTTTTATTTTATTTATTTATTATTAGTAATTTCTAATATTAATTGACATTACTATTAGTCAATAATATTAGTGTTAATTACCATTATAAATTTCTATTATTATTATTAATTATCATTACCAAGTATCATTACCAAATATTTTTATTTATTATTATTAATTTATATTATCAATTGTTACTACTATTGCCAATTATTAATGATATCAATTGCTCTCATCATTAGTTATTATTACTATTTTTATCACTATTATTAATTATCATTATTATAAACTATTATCATTAATTTTATTGATTAATATTGTTATTATTGTTATTATCATAATTATAATACCTATCAACACTTATATTCTTTTGAAGTACGCTTTTTAATTTAATACTGCCCATAACTTGAGGTATTTTTTCTGACATAAAACTATGCAAGCTTAGCAGCATTTTGTTATCTATAGGTACAAAGCTGCTGTATGAATCAGTTGTTTGCGAAGCTAGTTAACTAGAGGTTGTTAGGCTATCCTACTGAGGCTTGTCAGTTGTAAGCGGCAGTCATTAATTTTCTCTTGGTTAATTGTTGACTCCAAGCGTGTGTATTGTCATCTACTTGATACGAACCAAGCGTGTGTACTGTCACCTACTTGATACGAACCAAGCGTGCGTATTGTCACCTACTTGATACGAATCAAGCGTGTGTACTGTCATCTACTTGATACGAACCAAGCGTGTGTACTGTCACCTACTTGATACGAACCAAGCGTGCGTATTGTCATCTACTTGATACGAACCAAGCGTGTGTATTGTCATCTACTTGATACGAACCAAGCGTGTGTATTGTCATCTACTTGATACGAACCAAGCGTGTGTACTGTCATCTACTTGATACGAACCTGAAGTATAGTCTCAAAGTTGAAAGTCAGTCCATTCCAAAGAGTAAACTCTCCACTTGATGCTCCTGTTACCAGCCTTCTGCCTTCTGGAGTCCACTAGAGGAAACAGCAACATGTTACACTTGTTCTACTTACCGCATCATATGTACTCACTACATTGATGGTACTTACTGCATTATTTGTACTTACTGCATTATTCGTACTTACTGAATTATTCGTACTTACTGCATTATTTGTACTTACTGCATTATTTGTACTTACTGCATTATTTGTACTTACTGCATTATTTGTACTTACTGCATTATTTGTACTTACTGCATTATTCATACTTACTGCATTATTTGTACTTACTGCATTATTTGTACTTACTGCATTATTCGTACTTACTGCATTATTTGTACTTACTGCATTATTTGTACTTACTGCATTATTTGTACTTACTGCATTATTTGTACTTACTGCATTATTCATACTTACTGCATTATTTGTACTTACTGCATTATTCATACTTACTGCATTATTTGTACTTACTGCATTATTTGTACTTACTGCATTATTTGTACTTACTGCATTATTTGTACTTACTGCATTATTCGTACTTACTGCATTATTCGTACTTACTGCATTATTTGTACTTACTGCATTATTTGTACTTAATGCATTATTTGTACTTACTGCATTATTTGTACTTACTGCATTATTTGTACTTACTGCATTATTTGTACTTACTGCATTATTTGTACTTACTGCATTATTTGTACTTAATGCATTATTTGTACTTACTGCATTATTCGTACTTACTGCATTATTTGTACTTACTGCATTATTTGTACTTACTGCATTATTTGTACTTACTGCATTATTCGTACTTACTGCAACAGTAAAGATGGGACATTTTATTTTATTGGTCGACTGCCTAATAAACTTAGTGGTCACACAGTTCAAGGGGTTGTGCCTCATGTCACTGGGAGTTGTCATCTCACCCATATACAGGGTGTCTGGGAATATTGAGGGCGTCTCATCAGCATCCTTGAGGTAAAGCCGGTTCTGCAAAAAATATCAAGGTGAAGCTGACTGAAACCAACAGCCTAAAGTGGTTGCATACAGTGGGAAGAAATGATCTAAAGAAAGAGTCACCAGATTACTTGGGAGTAAAGAGAAAGGTCAAGGATTAATTGGGTTCGATAGTTGCACAAGTGATATGTATACTATATAAATAGACCAACACAGAAGTTTCTTGTACACAGCACGCACATAGCGTTCTGTACAGAATTGCTTACCAACCTTATCAAAGGTCTACGTTACATCCAGTATTATTATTTGGAGTTGTGCTCTCAACATTACTGTCTGCACATTAATAAATGTAGTAGCATATAACTTCAACACTGTATACTAAGATTACCAAAAACCAACAAGAGTTGATGTACTTAAACCTACATCACTGAAGTAGTCAGTTAACAGTAACTAACAGTACATTCCTACGGTATTCAGTTAACAGTACCCAACAGTACATCATTGAATAGTCAGTTAACAGTACCCAACAGTACATCATTGAATAGTCAGTTAACAGTACCCAACAGTACATCACTATAGTAGTCAGTTAACAGTACCTAACAGTACATCACTGAAGTAGTCAGTTAACAGTACCTAACAGTACATCACTGAAGTAGTCAGTTAACAGTACCCAACAGTACATCACTGAAGTAGTCAGTTAACAGTACCCAACAGTACATCACTATAGTAGTCAGTTAACAGTACCTAACAGTACATCACTATAGTAGTCAGTTAACAGTACCCAACAGTACATCACTATATTAGTCAGTTAACAGTACCTAACAGTACATCACTATATTAGTCAGTTAACAGTACCTAACAGTACATCACTATATTAGTCAGTTAACAGTACCCAACAGTACATCACTATAGTAGTCAGTGTATGGACCATGTAAAGCCTCTGGTGACTGTAGGACATTCAAACAAGTTCATGGACACCGTGTGGACACCGTGTGGACACCGTGTGGACACCGTGTGCTGACAATAAAACTGCTGGATTCTACACAGCAAATAGAGAACATTACACACTGCAATGCAGAGTATAACTGGACACAAAATATCTACTCTGCAATAAAGCCACCTACTAACGCCGTTAAGCAATACAAAAACATGTAGAGCAGGTGACTGAGACAGGTAATGGCTGCGCCGACCGAGTGGTGACATTTATTTCAAAGCAGTTCATTTAGATCTTGGATGAAATAACTCCACATATATAATTATTACCAATTAATTTATAATAATATATTTTTTCATTATCAAACAAAACGATTCTGCTTTCATAAGGTCCGAATGGTAAGTTTATTTATCATATTACATTATTGCACATGATAATGATATTCATTATTATAATGATTATTATTAATTTTATTCAATGTGGTGAAATTGTCACGTCACACAGATGTCATGTTTTTCATAGCCATACATACCATTATGTTACATATAGCCAAATAAAAATTATACTATAGTACTGCTGCGACTGCTTTTATAACTGATTGATACTATAAACCACGATATTATAAATAAATCTTTAATAATAAGCTTATACGGAGTTATCTCCTCTTTTTGGCCCAAGACTTGAATGATCTGTTTCTAAATGAAGATCACCATGCCGAGTGTACACACTCAGCTAGGACCCGCCATACTCCCGGGGGGGGGGGGGGGGGTTGAAGGGGATGAGGGCAGTGCTATCGGACCAACACTATAACCAGTGAGCTCAAAAACGAGGGAGTTGAGAAGGTAGAGGAATGGCACTAATAACGGTTGTAAGCAAAGTAATCTGAGTGCTATCTACCTGCAACGCTTTCAGAACAGTAGCATTGTAATCAATGGTCTTTCTGTGTGAGCTCTTCTTAGCCTGTTTACCTACATAAGCAGACAGTGAGTGTTGAGAGGCATCACCGGTTCATTTCTGGGATAACTCATCTGACCAACGTACAGTTAATGCATAAGAGCTAGCCTAGCACTTTTAAGCCATTTCTTAGCTGTGAGCAGGGATTGTCTCCCCAATGCAGACATCAAACAAGGTTTCAGTGTGGCATCAATTTGAAAACATGGGCTGTTGTGAGAATGAGGAGCTCAAGTAGGAAAGTTCACTGGACCAATCTGATGGCATCAATCAATTTATTTTATTCCATACAAATCTCTTCTGAAAGTTAAAACCATTTTGAGTGGCTGTTTCATTTACATCAAGTGTGAGTGGGTGAACTGATTGTTGAATAAACTATAAATGGAATGACAAGAAAGTGAGCAGCGGTCGATTACAACAAGTTTATTCTCATGAGAAAGTCGAAATTTATACTTGGCTAAGTTAAAACTATTTCATTGTGTAGCAACTTTATTTGACAGAGTTATCTTCCCTTGCCAACAATAAACCATTCAGAACATTTAACACTCTAACTCCTTGGTGTCAAGCTAAGATTTTTCAATTGAAATTCATAATCAGTCCGCTTGCATTTAAGCCAGAATTTTAAGGCACAAAATCAAAGCACGAGTTGGTAGGTGTATATCAGTTAGAGACGCTGCAATCCGTAAGAGACTGGTGACTTGTCTAAATAGCACACACATCCACAATATGTAGCTATCAGCAGACAGCTTGTCCTTACTCCATGGAATATTCCACAAATACGCACACAAATTTATTGATATACACACATGTACACACCAACCAGTCATTTCAGCAAACTGAAAAAAATCTTTGCGAGCTTTGACAATTCAAACAGCTAGACCGTTTGAGCGAACAATATAGCTGAACAAGATCTTAGAAACTGATAAGAACGACATGACCATAGAAGAGATGGAAATAGGCTTGAGCCAATCAACACACCTTGATTGTAAGTTGTGTTTGGGGTGTAGCCCGGCCTGTGCTCCACCCATGCTCTCGGCCCACGGTTTTCATTTATTTGACCAGCAAAGCCAGGAGGACGAAATCTCCCAGCTGAATGATGAGGAAATCGGTGGAAACGTGGTCTAAAGCCTCCATCATTTGCTCCGTCAAACCTTGGCCTATTGAAGAATGGCTGCTGTTGCGGGGGCGGTTGTTGAACAGCAGTCATAATTCTCGCACCCCGGTTTCACCATTTATTTACCAACTAAAAGTGATGAACAGAAGCAATCTCTTACCTTGTGGAATAATGTACAACATTACTTATCATATCATAAATACAACCCATCGATACATCAGCAAACCAACAAAGCAACCAAAATCGTATGGTTTGGAGTCCATGGTGCGATAAAATGACACAAGTTAAACGGGCCTTGATGGAACACTTAAGGAAGAAAAAACGATAACACGAAGCCTAAGAATCCACATAACCTTACAACTGCATGTTCCCCTACGCTATATTCTTACAACCAAAGATCCATCTACTTGACCTTATAATTGTGTGTTCATCTATGTAACCTTCTTACAGCTACACATTCATCCACACATCCTTCTTACAAGAAGCACACGTTCGTTTATTCGACCTTCTTACAAGAAGTACACTCACATCTACACACTTTTCATAATTACATGTTCATCCATCTACATAATTCAATGTATGTAGAATAATATAACGTATTAACCACTGCTGTTGATGCAGCCGTTTCACGCTCTATTACTACACACATGCACACTCTTCTACAACTACTACTCCTATTTATTATCACTGACAAGCTGTAGGCCTACCATGCTAGTATTTTTTTTCATTGCATACCGAGCTATTGCTAGGATTATAATATCAACTATTAATCTTACTACTTATTTTGCTCATGCATGCATAATTATATAACTGCTATTATCACAATAAAATGTACATTATTATTATCATTAATATTATTATTTATTGTTTTGTTGTATTATTATAACATTACTACATTACTATATATATATATATATATATATATATATAGCTAGTTAGTTAGTAGCTATTATTATTATTATTACTACAACGAACAATACAATACATAAATTTAATATATAGCCTAGAGCAACAGTAGTAGTAGTCTAGACTATTCCTATTACATTATTATAATTATATAAGAATAATGAACTATTGAAATTAATAAATAATAGGAGTAAAGAGTAAGCTGCTTTTAGGAGGTATAATTTATAATAAATAATGATGATAGATAGATGATAAAAATGCGGATTATTATTAATTATTACTACTTCGTGTATTTTACCACTGATCTGAACGAGATGATGATGATGATGATGATCGATGACGACTTCTCTCTCTGCAACTCTCTTGTAATATTATAATACTACTACTAATTCTTGTCGGAAACCTGCCAATAATATTGATGATGATTACTAACTATTATGCACGAACGACAACAACGATCAGTTGTTGTTTGTCGTCGTTTGATATCTTGGCTTTATTATTTATTACCACCAACAACAGTAATAAATAATTATAATACTAAAACAATAATAATACTGTTCAATCAATACAACGAACAAACACGAATAAAGTAATTACAACTGAAATGTGTCCTCTGCTTCTAAGTCGGAGGTTTTACGCTCTCTATCTTTCTCAAACCAGCGTCTTTTTGCAATGTTGATTTATGACATTAATAATATTATGTCGGCAACAATAGCATGGTAACTTTACTCATCATCGAATGCAATGTTTTCGACCAGGCTGTTGAACAAGTTTTAACAACGAGATTACGGCGCCTAAGCAATTTGACTATCCAGCATTTCGTTAAAAACAATTATTTACCGAAATCAGATCAAAACTAAGAAGTATCTTTTTTAAATTAGCTTGGTTTGACTGAGAAACATGTTTTTTATTATTAATTTTTATAGTTTATTGCGCGGAGGATTTTGATCCAGGTTCTGGCTTGAAGAGTATAGAGAATAGAGCCATAGATTATAGACCACAGACCATGGATGAAGTATAACGTATACTTCATCCATGGCATAGACCTATAACTGTGGCTATAAGTGCATTCAACGTGTATGTTACAAAGAGTCATAGGTCAACTATGGTGGTGAATTTCTTTTCTCACCCTAGTATCTCGACCCCCAATTAAACTCGGCTCTGCATCATTCGGTACAATGATTATAGCTAGATACATTATCTTTGATTTCGACATTTTTTGTGCATCCTGTATTCAGTATTGTTATAATTATTGTACCACTGTTATTAGAGCTGTTTTAAGAACATGGCTTAACATTCCCGTAATAGTCAATGAAGATATTCTGATTTTGTTGTAATGTGGATGATTGAATACAAGAAAGATAGCCTAATCATCTATCTACTGCACGGGTTTCATTGCATACAATGTAATCGAGATGTAATTGAGATGAAGAAAATTACTATCAAGCGTTGCCAGCCTCATTTTATTTATGGTGATTTTATTGAAAGTTGTTCTCTCTCAATATGATGCAACTCCTGCTACGCAAATAGTGACCAGTGCTATTAAGCTACATGTACATCTACCGATTAGCTACCAATTTGCCCTCACTCATCACAAATGGCGACAGGGTGTTTCCCTTATTTTTTTTCTCTCCTCACCATTCTCATGCAATACTGGTTAAACTCGCTTATTTGATGTCGTAGTTAGCCATAAAATGCTTTGAAACAACAAAAAAAGATGGCGCCCTTATGAATGACTCTCATGGATGAAATACACCAGGATTGCCAGCTACGGCCGTTCAATATAACTTTGACCACGATTCAAGTGAGGCCGTTTATGGGAGTCGCCATGACTAGCGATTTTTACGCAGTATCCGGTACGTACTTGTGTTTTTTGAATGAAGTGTCGAGTTGTCTTTTCATTAAGAAAGACAACTACGCCAATCCAAGGGAAAAGTGACGTACTTCCGGTACGTTCGTAAAATTTGACTATTTAAAAAATTGCGGTGGCCGCTATAAAAAGATTTGACCAAAACTTGCGGCCCCTTACTATAGCGTATGTCACGAAATACTTTGTAAAAGTCGCAGTTACAGTCTATATCCGGTACGGACTTGGCCGTTCAAATTGCTTCACCTGATTGGGCGCAGCTGCCAATCCTGGTGTATTTCATCCATGATGACTCTTTTTACATAAATAATTGTGCTTGAGAAACACTTTATTGGAAACATTATAGCTCGAGCAGTGATATGATTGGTCAAATCATGAATTGTCTGCCAATTTTTGATGTGGATCAAAACATGTAGATTACCTCAAATAACATGATACCGAGTGCTTTGCGATTTGTATGGAAACAAAGGCTGCAAAATCACGCAATCTGTGGCCAATTGGTTGGTAGATGTACATGGGGCCCTAGCTAGCTGAGCAAGATTCAATTGATAAGTTTGCCAGTGTAGCATACTAGAGTGTAAGTTGTTAGGTGCTATTGAGTGGGAGTGGAAGCCAGAGGTTACAAGAATGGACATGCCTTGTTGTATAGGAGGTATGTATCTCTGAGAGTGGACATGTCTTGTTGTACAGGAGGTATGTATCTCTGAGAGTGGACATGTCTTGTTGTACAGGAGGTATGTACCTCTGAGAGTGGACATGTCTTGTTGTACAGGAGGTGTGTACCTCTGAGAGTGGACACGTCTTGTTGTACAGGAGGTGTGTACCTCTGAGAGTGGACACGTCTTGTTGTACAGGAGGTATGTATCTCTGAGAGTGGACATGTCTTGTTGTACAGGAGGTATGTACCTCTGAGAGTGGACATGTCTTGTTGCACAGGAGGTATGTATCTCTGAGAGTGGACATGTCTTGTTGTACAGGAGGTATGTATCTCTGAGAGTGGACATGTCTTATTGTACAGGAGGTATGTACCTCTGAGAGTGGACATGTCTTGTTGTACAGGAGGTATGTATCTCTGAGAGTGGACATGTCTTGTTGTACAGGAAGTATGTACCTCTGAGAGTGGACATGTCTTGTTGCACAGGAGGTATGTATGTACCTCTGAGAGTGGACATGTCTTGTTGTACAGGAGGTATGTATCTCTGAGAGTGGACATGTCTTGTTGTACAGGAAGTATGTACCTCTGAGAGTGGACATGTCTTGTTGCACAGGAGGTATGTATGTACCTCTGAGAGTGGACATGTCTTGTTGTACAGGAGGTATATACCTCTGAGAGTGGACATGTCTTGTTGTACAGGAGGTATGTACCTCTGAGAGTGGACATGTCTTGTTGTACGGGAGGTATGTACTTCTGAGAGTGGACATGTCTTGTTGCACAGGAGGTATGTATCTCTGAGAGTGGACATGTCTTGTTGTACAGGAGGTATGTACCTCTGAGAGTAGACATGTCTTGTTGTACAGGAGGTATGTAATTTGTTGTATTGTCACCTCGTTATCAAATGGGGATGAACAGCGCTGAAATACTTGATGCAGAGTCAGTAAGCTAACTTGAATTGGTGGTTGCTTCTGGTAGATTGACATTATGTGTATCAGGTCTAAAATCTCAGCAGAGGGTCTCTTGCCACTCATCGTTTGCTGAGATAGGCTATCTGCCTCGAGGACTACGATGTCCGCTGTTCAATAGAGATTTCTCCTTTTAACCCAACTTACCTAGTCTTTGATGTGAATGCAGAAACAATAAAAAAAGAAGCCAGTTTGAAAAGCTGGATATTCACATAAAAATGAAGGCTCTAGATAGTTTATGATGTTGAGTTATCTTCTCATTACATCGCATTACATTTATCTTGGTAGGAGAAAACGACTCCGAATGAACTTATGGGCAACTCCATTTAAGAGCTACATATATTATTATATCTCAATAGTTGACTACTTGCACACATAATCCTTTGGTCACTTAAAGCTGGCCTCTTCATTTCTCAATTTCACCCCCCCCCCCCCCCCAGATGTTGTCTAATGCAGTACTTTCGAGACTATTTGGTGTTTCACAATTTAGATTTTAAATCGCGTGTATTGACTCAGGACACAGGTTATCTCTGAAATGTTAAGGGCTTTATATTAAGTTTACAAAAATAATTCTATGATTGATAATTCACTCTCTCCAGCATTCACAAGATTATAACAAAGTCACACAACTTCCACTCAAACTAGTGGATATGTCTTGTTTTCTGTCACCAAATGATACAAAGTAGCCTTCACTGCTAACCTCCACGCAGGCTTGGTGTCTGTCTGTTGCAGTGTCCTGTTTGCTTCTTTTGGACATGTTGCAGACAAACACAACAAGGAAAAAAACATAAAGTGTGGTATGAGGGAATTTGGAACGAACGTAGACAGGAATGAACGCCGACAGGAATGAGAAGCAGACATAGCTGGAATGAATGTAGACACATCCTGGAATGAACGTCGACAGACCTGGAATGAAAGTCGACTATGTTAGAGAGAAGAAAATTTTGACGTTCATTCTATGAAGTGTCGACATTCATTTCTGGCAATATATAAAGCTTCGTTTCGACATTCGTTTCAGGAATGAAATAAATTATCATTTTTTCCCAAAGTAGACAACTCCTGGAATGAAAGTCGAAATAACATTTTATATATTGCCAAGAACGAACGTAGACACACCCGGGAATGAAAGTCGAAATTATTTTGTCTGTTGCATAGTCGACATTTGTTCCAGGTCTGTCGGCGTTCATTCCAGGATGTGTCTACGTTCATTCCAGCTATGTCTGCATTCATTCCTGTCTACGCTCGTTCCAATTCCCGGTATGAGTCTTTCACAGCCCTAATGAGACTACTTATTGTATTACAATGACTGTGATCACATGGTTTCATACAACTTTTCCTATTCACACAGAATGTCACTTTATTGTTATTTCATTTATTTACTAGCTGCTGTGCAGTTATAATGATTAAATTGCAAAAATCGAGTTAAATGACGTAAATAATTTATTTAAAAAGATGGATGGATTGGGGCAGTAAATATCGGTCACAGCAGTGCTGGGAAACTTTCTACTATATTACTAGAAATAATAAAATGTTTTGTTTCAACCCAGTCTTAAACTTGCAACAGAAATGTCGACATCCATTAGCTAACTTACTTCCAGCTCCCCATATGTTCCCTTGTTTGTTTTCTCCAGCCCTACTGTGGATGGTATAGAGTTAGGTTCTGCACTGACCATATACAAATGCTAGTCTCTGCCTATGCAGTAGGCATTAGCTGTAGGTAGCTACAAACAACAATACTAAAGGTATTTATGCCATACTTGAGTTCATGTGTCAGTGGACACCCACATCTCTATGGGGTCTTTATTATCTCCCACTCTCTAATGTACGTTGACACATTGATAGTTGTAGGAGCTAGCAAGTTTGTATGTGTGTATGAATTACATGTCAGCAAAATTTATAATACTAAAACATATGGAACTGTGTGTTTTGAGAACGATTTGGTATGTTTCATAGCTCTGCGTGAACAGTCCGTGTGTAAAAAAAATCTATTGCAATTATTTAAACTGAAAAGAATTGTTGGAGTTATGTTTTCAAACAAGTTTAGTTCAACATTAATGAGACAACTCCAGTATGATACTTTGATGTAATAACATCCGTCAACTTCAACATCGGGCCAAAGTCACAACGGCTGAATAAAAAAAATGGTATATGGACGATACGACCGGAAAAACTTTATTGCGCTGAATCAGTTTGAAGTAGTTGTGCAATAATCAAGAAACAAAATAAATAACAGCTCATATAAGACGGAATATAGTAAATAGTTACCAGTTTAACAATTGAATTGAAAATATTTGCTGTACATTATTATTATTATTCTGAGCTAGTCATTTTTTTATGCTAACGTTTGTAGGTCTTTTTCCATGATAATAAATGATAATAATAATAATAATTATTATAATAATAATCTAATGTTGAACAACAACTTGATGAGATTCAGATTGTCAACCTTTTTTTGTTGCAGCGAGCTGTTGACTAACTCATAAAAAATCGTATTTTGCATAAAATTTAATATACATAGATATAATATATTAAATAATAATAGTTGTCATAAATCTTTGTCAATTTACAACTCGGTCTGATTGACTCACTCAATCACTCGTAGTAGTTATTAGTAGTGAGCGATCGACGTGCTTGTTTCTTCTTCCGCCATTATTATTATTTTTCAGTGATTTGGTGGATGAGCTGGGTTTATGACTGAAAAAAAACATTGTTTTCCGATATCTAGGTTACAATAGTCCTTCCTTATTATCATCGTGCACAGGAAGTATTATTTGGTTGACGTATGCTTTAACTAATAAAAATCTTAATACAAAAAACAACGTCGTTCATTCAGTCGCGTCATCATAACCCAGTGGACAGCTTCTTCATTATTATCCGATATACACAACAAGTCCACACAGCTTCACTCTATTATTGTCTCGATTAATTACTTCGTCACTCATGAGAGAGTTGATCAAAATAAGCAATAATAATGTTTCAGCAAAAGTTTAAACTTGCTGTCGTTTGTTCAAGCAATCAAAACCGAAGTATGGAAGCTCACAATTTCCTTGCGTAAGTAGCTTCTTTAAAAAAGTTTATTAGTACGTTTGTTGTCCCACGTTACTTTTTGTTGGGTATTTTAATGCAAGAGTATGTTAAATCAATGACTTCCAGTAATATTTCTTAGTCATTGTAGTATTTGTAAGCTTTAATATGCCATATTAGTAAATTTTATATTATGTACCTGCATGTCGTGGTGTCTTTCTGGATGAACCCTACTGGCTGGCCAGCCCTAACATGTGAGATGTATTAAGATTCGATTAGAGTTTATTTACTGTGACGTTCATCGCCATTTACCTAACTCCTTGCTGCTTCCTGTTCTTGCGTGTGGAGGTATGTTGTTGTGACGCTCATGATCAGCGATAATAATATAGTTAATGAAATAATAACAACTGCAACATCTTTCCTTTCCCGGAAGTGTTGAAACACAAAAGTTTGCTCCAGCCGGACAGGCAATGTAACAGTAGAACAGAACGATTACTACAACTAAGTAAGAAGCTAATTAATTATACAAACAAGAAGCTAGTTCATTACAAATCTCTCATACCGTGCTGGCAGGGTGCTCCGGTTTGACCTTGCACTACGTCTTGGTGTCTCAGGCACGTTTACTGGAGATGAGGCTTGATCTGCCATCATAGTGTCATCCAGTGTCATAGTGTCTTCAACTGTGGACTCGCTGACTTGGTTTGTCAGTTTCAGGTGTGACTGATTTCTTCGCAGCTGATTTCTGCCCGTGTCAACAATGTATGACCTGGGGTGCGGCGTCTTTGCAATGACTTTAGCTGCTGTCCATTGCGAGTCATCATCAGTTCTAACCATGACCTTATCTCCTTCCAGTGGCTTCAGGTCACGGGCTCTACTATCATGTGCTTTCCTTTGCGAGTCTTGTCTCTCTAGTAGGTATTCTCGGGCATTGGGCACACTGGGTTTCAACATCTCCTCATATAGGGTAGAGGGCTTCTTATGAATCTGTTGAAAAGCATCTCTGATGGGCTAAATGGTAGACCAGCTATCGGTGTCTGTCTGTAGGCTAATAATGATTGGTAGATGTCAGAGTCAGACGCTTTCTTCAAGAACTGTTTGACTGTCTGTACATATCTCTCCGCCATGCCATTGGATTGGTGATAGTGTGGACTTGATGTGGTGATATTGAAGCTCCCCTCTTTAGCAAACTGGCGCATGGCTTCACTACCGAAAGGCTTGTTATCAGCAACAACATCTACGGGAACTCCACGAACAGCAAAGATAGACTTTAGTGCCATGATAACATCCCTTGCTGTCTTACCATTCATCATTCTCAGCTCCGGATAATGTGAGAAGAAATCTGCAACAACTAGATAGTTGTGATTCTGAAACTCCAATATGTCCATTCCAACCCTGTTCCAAGGTAGCCCTGGAACTTCATGGGGAAGTAGAGGCATCTTTTGTTGCTGGTTAGAGAAATTGAGGCATGTTGAACATTCGGATACAAGCTGCCGAATCTCTTGCACCATACCGGGTCAAAAGACGCTTTGTTTCGCCGTCTATGCATTTGTCCATACCCAGGTGTCTCGCATGCAGCTTTCTCAAATATTCTCGTCGTTGAGATTTGGGGATCACCAGCTGTTCTCCACAATATACCAGATCACCTTGAATGTAGAGTTCATCTCTGCAGTTCCAGTACCGTTGGATTTCTGGAGGTGCATGCTTTTTGGTGGGCTACTTTCATCCAACTAGTATAGCTGTTTTGAGCATGGACATGGTGATATCCTCATTGTAGACCTCAACTAGTTCTCTCAAAGCAGAATCCTTCAAATGGAGGCAGTGAATCATGATGACATCATCTTCTATGTTCATTGTCGATGTCAATAGGTATGGTCGAGACAGGGTATCAGCAAAGTATAGATACTTGCCAGGCACATGGCCTATTTGTTTTACCTGATATCGCTGAAGCCTCATCAGTAGCTTTTGAAGTCTAGGGGATGCTTTGCTTAAGCCTTTCTGTACTATAGACACTAACTGCTGATGATCAGTTTGTACCTCTATATCCCTGCCATAAGTATAGGTGTGGAACTTTTCACAACCATAGACAATGTCGAGTAGCTCCTTGTCTATTTGGGGGTACCCTTGTTCAGTCTCTGTGAGAGCTCTTGATGCGTATGCTACAGGTTGACTATTCTGGAGAAGGACTACACCCAGACCACCTTGGGAAGCATCAACCTGTAGTACAATGTCTTTACTAACATCGAAGTACCTGAAAACAGGTTCATTCATCAATATATCTCTGATCTGCTACATAGCCTTATCTTGTTCGGCATCCCAGTTCCATGGCGTGTTAGCTTTTAACAGGTCCCTTATTGGCTGGGTAACCTTCGAGATGTTGGGTATATATCTCCTCAAGAAGTTTAGTGTACCCATCAGACACTGTATGCCTTCTTTATCAGTGGGACAGGGCATGTCTCTAATGGCCTCAACTTTTGCTGGATCAGGTTTCAGTCCATCCTTGGAAACTATGTGGCCTAGGTAGTGTACTTCAGATTGATTATGCTGAATCTTCTCTCTGTTAAACTTGATGTTGCACTCTTGCGCTCTTTGTAGTAGCTTTCTCAGCTTCTCATCATGATCATCTTGGTTTCTACCAGCTATGATGAGGTCATCAAAGTAGATACACACATCCAGATCGCCAAACACTTCTTCAACACGTTTCTCAAGCACTTCAGCGCTGGAATTGATACTAAAGGGTAACCCGTTGTAGCAGAATCGTCCAAAAGGCGTATTGAATGTTGTAAGGAGCTGGGATTTGCGGTCCAGAGGAACATGCCTATATCCATTCTTCATGTCTACAATTCCACTGAACTTGAATGAAATGTCCTCTAGTGTCGGTATATGATGATTTTATCGTAACACCGCTTTATTTAGCTCCTTGGGATCCAAGCATATCCTGATGCTTCCATCCGGTTTCTCTACTACAACCATGCTATTGACCCACTCTGTTGGTTGGTCGACTCTTTTGATGATGCCATTCTCTTCCATCCTCTCTAGCTAACTCTTTACTCTATCAATCATTGTGATTGGGATGCGTCTGGCCCGGTTAATGACTGGTTTTATCTCTGGATCAGTCCTGATAGAGTGTTCACGCGCTAGACACCCTATGCCCTCAAAGCAGTCTACATATTCATCAAGGATCGCTTGATTGTTGATTTTGTCCGCCCTCTTTACAATACCCAGGTTCACACAAGCTTCCAGGCCCTATACTGGCACAACATCTGCATCGACAAGCTCAAAGATGAGACTATTTTCTTCATTGTTCGAATTCAACTGGAGTTTGGTTTTTCCGCCATTAGCTAGTACCTCATTCAAGTATATAAGCAGTCTTGCTTCACTAGATACAATGGCAGCCTGCAGTTCCTCAGCCTGTTTGAGGGTAAGGACATCAGCTTGGGCACCGGTATCAAGTTAGAACCTAATCTCCATGGCTTTCCCGCCACAAGAAACACTAACTTTTAAACCAACTATTGCCAATGTCATTTTCGTCTGATAACATCCCAACAAACAGATCATTTATGCCCATCACGGAAGACTTCGAGACGAGGTTGACTTCCTTCTTTTAGCACTTCCTCTGAAAGTGGTTCTTCCCACCACAGTTTTTACATTCTTGCCCATAGGCCGGGCACTTCGGGTGTGATCATACCCACAGAACTTACAGTCAACGATCTTTTTGAGTGCTGCAGTGAGGGGTACCTGGACGGTATTAGGATGCTTATCATTCCTCCTCACAGCGGCCACAGTTCTCTCGGTCGATATTTCAGCAAGCTGCCATCTGTGAGTTTTATTGTTTATAAAAAATGGTTGTAGCCAAACATTTGCCAACAAAAAATTAAAATTGTTCATTCAGGCTGGAGTAGCATTTTTTCGAGCAAACAGTCCGTATTATGAGGTAATTAGCGTGGCCAATTTAGCTAACCAAAGCTATTGTCTCAATGATAGGCACCAACAATATTGGAATGCAATTTGGATGAAATCAGTTGTTGGAACAAGTAGCTTTAAATATTGAATGCAATCTCAAGAAGTGGATGAGAAAGTGTTAATGATTGTTACATTGAGTCATCATCAGTTTGAGCAAACAGCAGCTATATGTACCTCACAATATATGCCCGTTCGACCAGTAACTCAAAGTTTAAGCCCAGAATCATTCCGAACTCTGAATCATACACCATGTTGACCACAGAAAGCTGGACTACTATCATTTTCAGTGCACTGAGATTATCCCTTTCAGATGCCCCATCAATTCATTAAATTTTTATTTGAGAGTGTGGCAAGCATAATGCCGGTGCCAAACTTATAATCATTCATTTATCGCTCACACTGCATTTTGGTGCCATTTGATAACACTGTTGACTTGTGCATTTAGATTAGTAAAAACCCGACATAATCCCAAAGTTTTAAAGATTTCCACTGCTAATAAAAGCCATAGACATTGAAGGCGTTATACGCACACTTTCATATACAGTATATAACAGCTGCAGTCACTATTGACATATAAACGCCTGCTTATGGACAAAGATTCTCTGCATCACCATGTTGTCTATCACATTCATTAGCATTGTCAGCGGCTGCGTGCCAGTGTTATACCTTCAGGTGTGTGTACATTATTATTGCAGCAAGAAAGGCTTCAAGGTGCGATCTTTTGGATCAGGCAACCAAGTAAAGTTACCCGGTTCATCCGCCGATTCTCCGAATGTGTACGATTTCAGCACGACATATGAGGAGATGTACGAGGATCTTATAAAGAAAGACAGGGCTCTGTATCCTCTCTAACTCTTCCCAAAATGTTTTTGTGTGCTCGGTGCTATCGTATCACTCGTGATGTGATATTGTGTGCTCGGTGCCAGCGTATCACTTGTGATGTGATATTGTGTGCTCGGTGCCATCGTATCACTTGTGATGTGATATTGTGTGCTCGGTGCTATCGTATCACTTGTGATGTGATATTGTGTGCTCGGTGCCATCGTATCACTTGTGATGTGATATTGTGTGCTCGGTGCCATTGTATCACTTGTGATGTGATATTGTGTGCTCGGTGCCATCGTATCACTTGTGATGTGATATTGTGTGCTCGGTGCTATCGTATCACTTGTGATGTGATATTGTGTGCTCGGTACCATCGTATCACTTGTGATGTGATATTGTGTGCTCGGTGCCATCGTATCACTTGTGATGTGATATTGTGTGCTCGGTGCCATCGTATCACTTGTGATGTGATATTGTGTGCTCAGTGCCATCGTATCACTTGTGATGTGATATTGTGTGCTCGGTGCCATCGTATCACTTGTGATGTGATATTGTGTGCTCGGTGCCATCGTATCACTTGTGATGTGATTTTGTGTGCTCGGTGCCATCGTATCACTTGTGATGTGATATTGTGTGCTCGGTGCTATCGTATCACTTGTGATGTGATATTGTGTGCTCGGTGCCATCGTATCACTTGTGATGTGATATTGTGTGCTTGTTTTAAAAGATTAGTATTAGATGTATAATACTAGAGATGTAGAGATGGGATATAATACCATATGATGAGATAATACATTGTTATGTACCAGAGGTATTGTATGTATCGTATACTGCAGTTGCTTGCTAAGACATTGCACTCTGGTATGTAATGTGTCACTCTGGTATGTAATGTGTCACTGTAGTGTGTAATGTGTCACTGTAGTGTGTAATGTGTTACTGCAGTGGATTATGTAATACTGTAGTGGATTATGTAATACTGTAGTGGATTATGTAATACTGTAGTGGATTATGTAATACTGTAGTGGATTATGTAATACTGTAGTGGATTATGTAATACTGTAGTGGATTATGTAATACTGTAGTGGATTATGTAATACTGTAGTGGATTATGTAATACTGTAGTGGATTATGTAATACTGTAGTGGATTATGTAATACTGTAGTGGATTATGTAATACTGTAATAAAATCCCTTTATCAGCCCCAACCAGATACACACAAAATGGAATACTTCACATGTTAGACAGAAATAAAAGACTCAAGCTTCATCCGGAAAGATTTCAAAGCTGCAATGAGCATTTTGATATTGTTATAACTTGTGAGGAAAGAGTGTATGACCAATGCATAGAAGGTAGATGTCTATGTCTGTGCATATGTCTGTGCATATGTCTGTGTATATGTCTGTGTATATGTCTGTGCATATGTCTGTGCATATGTCTGTATATATGTCTGTGTATATGTCTGTGTATATATCTGTATATATGTCTGTATATATGTCTGTGTATATATGTCTGTGTATATGTCTGTGCATATGTCTGTGTATATGTCTGTGTATATGTCTGTATATATGTCTGTATATATATCTGTATATATGTCTGTGTATATATGTCTGTATATATGTCTGTGTATATATGTCTGTGTATATGTCTGTGCATATGTCTGTGTATATGTCTGTGTATATGTCTGTATATATGTCTGTGTATATATGTCTGTGTATATGTCTGTATATATGTCTGTGTATATGTCTGTGTATATGTCTGTATATATGTCTGTGTATATGTCTGTGTATATGTCTGTGTATATGTCTGTGTATATGTCTGTATATATGTCTGTATATATGTCTGTATATATATCTGTATATATGTCTGTGTATATGTCTGTATATATGTCTGTGTATATGTCTGTGTATATGTCTGTGTATATGTCTGTGTATATGTCTGTGTATATGTCTGTGTATATGTCTGTGTATATGTCTGTATATATGTCTGTATATATGTCTGTATATATATCTGTATATATGTCTGTGTATATATGTCTGTATATATGTCTGTGTATATGTCTGTGCATATGTCTGTGTATATGTCTGTGTATATGTCTGTGTATATATGTCTGTGTATATATGTCTGTGTATATGTCTGTATATATGTCTGTGTATATGTCTGTGTATATGTCTGTGTATATGTCTGTGTATATGTCTGTGTATATGTCTGTGTATATGTCTGTGTATATGTCTGTATATATGTCTGTATATATGTCTGTATATATATCTGTATATATGTCTGTGTATATATGTCTGTATATATGTCTGTGTATATGTCTGTGCATATGTCTGTGTATATGTCTGTGTATATGTCTGTGTATATATGTCTGTGTATATATGTCTGTGTATATGTCTGTATATATGTCTGTGTATATATGTCTGTGTATATATGTCTGTATATATGTCTGTATATATGTCTGTGTATATATGTCTGTGTATATATGTCTGTATATATGTCTGTATATATGTCTGTGTATATGTCTGTGTATATGTCTGTGTATATGTCTGTGTATATGCCTGTGTATATGTCTGTGTATATGTCTGCGTATATGTCTGCGTATATGTCTGTATATATGTCTGTGTATATATCTGTATATATGTCTGTGTATATGTCTGCGTATATGTCTGTATATATGTCTGTGTATATGTCTGTGTATATATGTCTGTGTATATATGTCTGTATATATGTCTGTGTATACGTCTGTGTATATATCTGTGTATATATCTGTGTATATGTCTGTGTATATATCTGTATATATGTCTGTGTATATATGTCTGTGTATATGTCTGTATATATGTCTGTATATATGCCTGTGTATATATCTGTATATATGTCTGTGTATATATCTGTGTATATATCTGTGTATATGTCTGTGTATATGTCTGTGTATATATCTGTGTATATATCTGTATATATGTCTGTGTATATATCTGTGTATACGTCTGTGTATGTACGTCTGTGTATGTACGTCTGTGTATACGTCTGTATATACGTCTGTATATACGTCTGTGTATACGTCTGTGTATATGTCTGTATATATGTCTGTATATATGTCTGTGTATACGTCTGTGTATACGTCTGTGTATATGTCTGTATATATGTCTGTGCATACGTCTGTATATATGCCTATCTGTCTAAAGGTGCTGTGTCACGGCTTTTGCACTAAATTTATCAATTTCAAGTAGCTATGCCTAAAACTTGTGGAGTTGTGCTCCCATTCATTCTATCTATAGTATAAGGACATGGAATGCTGACTAGCGCGCAATTTCTTTTCAATACGCAATAATATAAGTTCATACAACAAAGTTGTGAAAATTTGGCTGGTTCGTATAAAAGGGGTCATCCCAGTAATAGTTGGTCTTTGTGCAGAGACTTTTCAGAGCATAAAGAGTTAGGTTTGCAATGGGGACATTACTTGTAAGAGTATGTATGCCAGGAGTCGTTAGGTTTGCAATGGGGACAGTACTTGTAACAGTACGTACGCCAGGAGTCGTTAGGTTTGCAATGGGGACAGCACCTGTAAGAGTATGTACGCCAGGAGTCGTTAGGTTTGCAATGGCGACAGCACTTGTAAGAGTACGTACGCCAGGAGTCGCTGGTGTTCCCGAGAACCAAATAACTAAAAATTTTAAATTGTTTCTTAAGTTTTACATTGGAGTTGTCTCTCTTAGAGAAGACAACTCAGTCAAAGCAATTGTTCTATCTAATTATAACGGTAGCTGTTTCCATTATTATACTATAAAGTTACTAAGGACTTTTAAGGCCATAAACGCATAATTCTTTTGCCTAAAATATAAGTTTTGGGGTTGGAATTCTTAGATGAAGTTTTTAACCTTAGTTGGGATAATTTATCAAGCCGGTTCATTGACAAACATTGCTAGTTTTCTAGTAAAACCAAATCTACAATATGTGTATATCTAATAGCACTACCGCAATTTACTCGCTGGCTCCAGCACCAAATGACTATTGAGAAAAACCGTCGCAGTTCCCATTGTTTTCACATTTTTTAAACATGTTTTGATTGAGTCTATATTTCCATTTACTTTTGGTTAATGTGCTATTATGTAGACACAGGCGTTCACTCGTTATGCTGCTAGGCTGGTAAATGTGCTATTATGTATACACAGGCGTTCACTCGTTACGCTGCTAGGCCGATATCTCTAAAGCAGTATTATATCTAACAGTAACCATTTTCTCATCAATAAATATATAAAGTTTGAAATTGTCATAATTTAAGATTGATTTGTGAGGAAAAAGACACGAGATTTGCGTTTTTGATGTCGTTATTGTAATCAACAACAACAAATATAAAAAAACATTCAAATCTGAATTACACATTATTTGACTAAAAAGCTCAGACAGTATAATATTTATATAAATACTCATTTATATAAATACTCATTTCAATTACAAAAATGTTAGCTAGTTAATGCCTATTTTCAGTGATTTCGTAGATAATATTTTGTGTGCTTTGACATAAAAGAGAAGACAATCCCAACAAGTAAATTGTGTATGAAATCCGTGACAGTGCACCATTAGCAGTTCGTATGTCTAGTATTAGATGTGCTGTAGCAACTGCGATACCCTCCATTGCTAGCATCTCTATCCACCCCTTCTACGCCCCTTTCTTGCAGCCCATATTTCCAGGGTGCTTGCAGATACTCTATGCGTAGGGTTTGACTAACGTACGCGCAGGCGATCTGAAAGTACCCTAGAACTGTCTTGCTTGTTGGGCTGTTTGGTTATTAAGTTGAATGATAATTTTAGAACTGACTAACAGAGAAAACAGCAACGCTGAGCCAGGCTCTCAGGCCCATATTATCAATATAGAAATCCATGACAACCATGAGGAGGCAACTATAGGAGCATTTCTCATCTGTGACCTTTGTGCCATGGTAAGTACCTATCAAATGTGGGGGGGGGGGGGGGTATCACATCCTTGATGTAAAGGCCAAGACAAGTTCAGTTTTGACCAGCTTATCCACTGAACTCAGCCTGATTTTATTTTACGAAAAATACTCCGTAGTTAAACAAAATACAATATAAAAACAATATGCAAAAACAAGCCAGTGAAATAGAGAGTGGATTGCTCCGTGTAGTAGCTAGGCCACCGTTGTACCTCTCAAGCCAGTGAAATAGAGAGTGGATTGCTCCGTGTAGTAGCTAGGCCACCGTTGTACCTCTCAAGCCAGTGAAATAGCGAGTGGATTGCTCCGTGTAATGGCTAGGCCACCGGTGTAGTAGCTAGGCCACCTGTGTAGTAGCTAGGCCACCGTTGTACCTCTCAGTTTGGAAAACAAAAATGGGAATAAACATACAATAAAAATTCCATCAATAATTCCGTGTAATCAAGTGAGCAGAAAGTTATGAAGCTGCAACAGTTCCTGAATATGAAGCTGCTAAAAAGGTTAAAATATAAAAAAGAAACAGAATTGTTTTCTACCAGATAATGCATCGCCATGCTTTTGCTGCGTAGTGCCAAATTTCAATTAGCAGACAGGTTGGAGCTCAACTTTTTACACAGCAGGCACAGTTGCACATTTGGCTACAATTTTAGCTTTTACAAAATGACGCTCTGGAAGAAGAAACTTGAGAAAAAGCGAGCTTTCCTGACATGGTCAATCTCAATCTGACTAGCGTAACCAAGCTTCCTTCCGTTGTCAAACCCCTTCACCTGACTCAAACCTCTTCACCTGACTCAAACACACAAAACTGTTTCTGCTTCTCATTAATAAAAATATAAACAAATCTATTGCAAATGTTAACCAAGGGCAGACGAATACCAGTCAAACCACTCACTCACCAAAGCTGCTGTTTCAGAAAACGATTTCGTTGTTGCGGCTTGTGGATAAAACTGCCCAGCTCGGTTAGAGAAGTGAATGCTCTGAAACTATATACTCCAACTATATACTATATACCAACTATATACTATATACCAACTATATACTATATACCAACTATATACTATATACCAACTATATACTATATACCAAGTATATACTATATACCAACTATATACTATATACCACCTATATACTATATACCACCTATATACTATATACCAAGTATATACTATATACCAACTATATACTATATACCAACTATATACTATATACCATCTATATACTATATACCAACTATATACTATATACCAACTATATACTATATACCAACTATATACTATATACCAACTATATACTAGATACCACCTATATACTATATACCAAGTATATACTATATACCAACTATATACTATATACCAACTATATACTATATACCAAGTATATACTATATACCAAGTATACTCATAGATGTCGCCCAAAAACTGTAGCATAGGTCTTAATTTTTGCTGTCTTAGCTGCATGACCATGAAGTCTAGAAGAGCGATTATTTCTGTTTATCAGCAGCAAGAGGTTTGGTATAGCAATGATCAATGCAGAGAATCTTGCCAGAAGGTTCAGCAATTGTCTCCCCAAGGCGGCTTTTGTGCTTACGTGGAACTTTACACAATTTGCGAGCAAATTGTGGCGGCAGAGTTGCATCGGAGCTTCAGCTTTCCACCGTTCCATACCTTCTCAAATGGGTTATCTTCAAAATGATCCAACAACACCACAATGTGCTAATTAATAATGATGGGGTTCTTTCTCATGAGTTTCATTTATGTATGTAGAGTTTAGGTTTTTAAATCACATTTCCATTTTGAATATCGATTAACACATGTGCAGCATGACAATAGCCAGTGTTATTTATGTTTTCACTAGTGGCATCGACGACGTTGTACGCGCACAGCAATATTATGATTTACATGGATTATACGAAAATTAATTGTTTAATACAGAGTGTGTCTATTTATTTCAATGCTGGTTTCCATTTTTTTTTATATGAACTAAATTGGTCATTTCAATTGTTAAATGTTCATAAAAAATTGGAACAAAAATACTCTTTGAAAAGTCGGTTGCAGCCATGAAAGTCCAGGCGTATTAGCAGTTTGCTGCCATACTTGTAGACAAGCAGTTTCCTCATACCTGGACAGTTACCTGCCATTCTTATAGACAAACAGTTCCCCTCATACCTGGACTGTTACCTGCCATACTTGTAGACAAGCAGTTCCCCTCATACCTGGACAGTTACCTGCCATTCTTATAGACAAACAGTTCCCCTCATACCTGGACTGTTACCTGCCATACTTGTAGACAAGCAGTCCCCTCATACCTGGACAGTTACCTGCCATTCTTATAGACAAACAGTTCCCCTCATACCTGGACTGTTACCTGCCATTCTTATAGACAAACAGTTCCCCTCATACCTGGACTTTTACCTGCCATACTTATAGACAAACAGTTCCCCTCATACCTGGACTTTTACCTGCCATACTTATAGACAAACAGTTCCCCTCATACCTAGACAGTTACATGGCATTTAAAATCTTCATCACCAAATCTGTCTTGTGGATGCTCATCACTTTGACCGCAAACAATGATTAGCTAAGAATTTGAAAGTGAAATATTTATTCATATGTATTAGCAGTATTTGGCATTACGCTTTTTTCATAAGGTGTCATAACTGTTGTTGTTGGTTGGCCATGAAACAGAAATAAGTTCTTAAAAAAGTTGAATGTTATTTCATTGAAATGGTTTATGTCACACTATTATCGAGTTGGAGACAATGAGGCTATACGCCACCTTGCATGACAAGTGTACATCAGGGTCTAAGTGTGCAAAATAGCATAAAGATTTCTATGCTAGTCATTTAAAACTGTTGACATGAAAATAGAATTTATTTTCTGTATAGTTATGCAATATTCCTGATATGTAATGCATGTTGCTTAATGCGCTTGCCACACGAGCCTATCTCCTGTACCCAGAGCTAGAGTCTGGCGACGGATAGCATGCCACACGAGCCTGTCTGACAACTGAAACGACGGGCATAGTGAGCCAATAAGAGCAGAATTAATATTTTGTGCGTTCCACATGGTTTCCTGTTTCTGATTATTTTTATAATATTTATTTTCATTGAAACCTATTCTTCATTGCTAATTTTATCATTATTGGTAATTAATAAAGTATCATTTATAACTTTTATGCTTTTTAATCATTTATTTATAATTTTTTCCCACTGCGTTAGTTTCAGATAAACACCAACGATCGTATAATTATTATAATATATATTGCTATATTATAAATGTATGTGATCTTTGTAAACGCTCGAATAGTCAACACAACCTTGTCAAATAGAATTGCTGTGGGTTCAACCAATCACAGCGCAACGAACAGGATGAAAAATCGATCATGTCCGTTTTGCTTCACCCTGTGCTGGATGTACAATTTTGTACGGGGTTGATATTCTGGCTCGTGTGGCAAGGCCATTATGTCTATTGTGTAAATACTTGTTATGCAATAGTGTGTAATGTCTAGTACGCTCTGTAGTTGCAGGACTCTGACGACTTGGACAATGAGATTGATGAGCTTTTGCAAGAGTTTGAGAGCAGGTGTCAGCGCCAGATTCTACACAATACCATCTTCTACTGAACTGACTGCCACTGTACACTGCTATGTACATCTATTATTTATTACGTGACAGTTTTATTGGGTTTCAAACCGCTCACTCGCCCTCCCAGCACCACCCATAGCCTTTCTACTATTGACCTTTCTACTAGTCTTAGTCAGAGCTGCTGTTGATGGACTCCATTATGGCACACGACTGTCCAGTTTGGGTTTTTATTATGAATGAAATGAATTATCATACTCGCTGTGTTAGGATAGCTTCATGTATATTGATGCGAATGAAATACAGCACATTACATCACTTCTGGTCTCTGCTTGTATTACACGTTTCATAAATCTAGTTGTGTGCATCTGATGCACTGCCTTGCTAAACAGGCAACCAGTGTAGAAGTAGCCTGAGGTTTTGTGCATCTGATGCACTGCCTTGCTAAGCAGGCAACCAGTGTAGAAGTAGCCTGAGGTTTTGTGCATCTGATGCACTGCCTTGCTAAACAGGCAACCAGTGTAGAAGTAGCCTGAGGTTTTGTGCATCTGATGCACTGCCTTGCTAAGCAGGCAACCAGTGTAGAAGTAGCCTGAGGTTTTGTGCATCTGATGCACTGCCTTGCTAAACAGGCAACCAGTGTAGAAGTAGCCTGAGGTTTTGTGCATCTGATGCACTGCCTTGCTAAGCAGGCAACCAGTGTAGAAGTAGCCTGAGGTTTTGTGCATCTGATGCACTGCCTTGCTAAGCAGGCAACCAGTGTAGAAGTAGCCTGAGGTTTTGTGCATCTGATGCACTGCCTTGCTAAGCAGGCAACCAGTGTAGGAGTAGCCTGAGGTTTTGTGGGTTATGGTAAGTTAAGATATAAGCGCTACACAATGTTTCACCAAGCCTGTTGCTCTCTATAATTAACATATGTTATTGAGCACCTACTGCAGGGCATACAACAAATGTAGATCCACTGTGGGCTCCTTCTTCCGCGTGGTAACTTAGAAATAGTCGCATCTGAGCATGCGGTATTTAACAATGTATTCTGGGTACGCTGATGCATCCTGAAATGTAACATAGATGTTTGGATGGGGCAGCTTATCGACGACTGAGTTGAAGCGCTCAGTTTTAGAATTATATTTAGGTGGAGCAGATTTCATGTGATGTTCTCCTTTGCAGTATTCCCCTGTGATCACCCTCGCTCTGATCATGTGATATGTCTTGTGCAAACCCCTTGAGGAGTATCTGTTGTTAGACCGAGAACTGTAACTGTGAGAATAGCGGGAAGTTGTTGAGAAATAACACCCTCGGCCATACTGAGTGCCTACAACAGTACACCCAGATATATAACAGTGAACTCTAAATATAATTCTTATACTGTATAGACTTGTGCCAGCGGGTATGTCTGTATTATGCCTCTCCAAAATAACCAAAGCAAAGCTACAGACTTTCACTTTTTTTATACTTTACTTGACATAAGTGTCATGTGTAGGTCGGTCAGCTGTCATCGATTATATATAAATTATTATGTGTGATATATATATAATAGAAGACCAAATGATTTCTCTACGGAGCATTGTTGCCTTTGTTTATAAATAATACTCCAGTCCTGCAATATCCAACCAAAGTTGGCCCATAGATGAGCGCAGCTGGTGACACAAATTGTTGTCTCTACAGCCGCTGTACTAGTAGTAGCTGTACTAGTAGTAGCTGTACTAGTAGTAGCTGTACTAGTAGTAGCTGTACTAGTAGTAGCTGTACTAGTAGTAGCTGTACTAGTAGTAGCTGTACTAGTAGTAGCTGTACTAGTAGTAGCTGTACTAGTAGTAGCTGTACTAGTAGTAGCTGTACTAGTAGTAGCTGTACTAGTAGTAGCTGTACTAGTAGTAGCTGTACTAGTAGTAGCTGTACTAGTAGTAGCTGTACTAGTAGTAGCTGTACTAGTAGTAGCTGTACTAGTAGTAGCTGTACTAGTAGTAGCTGTACTAGTAGTAGCTGTGCTAGTAGTAGCTGTGCTAGTAGTAGCTGTGCTAGTAGTAGCTGTGCTAGTAGTAGCTGTGCTAGTAGTAGCTGTGCTAGTAGTAGCTGTGCTAGTAGTAGCTGTGCTAGTAGTAGCTGTGCTAGTAGTAGCTGTGCTAGTAGTAGCTGTACTAGTAGTAGCTGTACTAGTAGTAGCTGTACTAGTAGTAGCTGTACTAGTAGTAGCTGTACTAGTAGTAGCTGTACTAGTAGTAGCTGTACTAGTAGTAGCTGTACTAGTAGTAGCTGTACTAGTAGTAGCTGTACTAGTAGTAGCTGTACTAGTAGTAGTTGTAGTAACGGGGTACGGACCATTCGAAACTGACGGTTCGAAAATGGACACTTCGAAACTCTTTGGGGACGGGGGTTCGTGATTTGGGGTTGGGGGGTTCGGGTTTAACAGTTTCGAACTGTGCATTTTCGAAACGTCAGTTTCGAATCATGGCGGAATCGTAGTAACTGGGGCCCTGTGATCCTAATTGGATGTATTCCAAAGGTAGGTCAACTCATAATCAAAGTATCCTGTATATCTCACGTATAGAATCATAGAATCAAGCACCTGTAGGACCAAGTGCTTGTACCCTTATGTGAGCAAACACCTGTGCATGTATAGGAACAAGTACCTGTGTACCTCTAGGAGCAAACACCTGTGCCCCTATAGGAGCAAATACCTGAAGGAGCAATAGCTGTCTACCTATAGGAGCAAGCACCTGGGCACCTATAGGAGCAAGTACCTGGGCACCTATAGGAGCAAGTACCTGGGCACCTATAGGAGCAAGCGCCTGTGCACCTATAGAAGCAAGTATCTGTGCACCTATAGGAGCAAGTACCTGGGCACCTATAGGAGCAAGCGCCTGTGCACCTATAGAAGCAAGCACCTGTGCACCTATAGGAGCAAGTACCTGAAGGAGCAATAGCTGTCTACCTATAGGAGCAAGCACCTGGGCACCTATAGGAGCAAGTACCTGTGTACCTATAGGAGCAAGTACCTGTGTACCTATAGGAGCAAGTACCTGGGCACCTATAGGAGCAAGTACCTGTGCCCCTATAGGAGCAAACACCTGTATACCTATAGGAGCAAGTACCTGGGCACCTATAGGAGCAAGTACCTGGGCACCTATAGGAGCAAGCACCTGTACATGTGTCACATCTAAGTTTTGCAACACAAAAAACCTTTTTCAAAGGGTGGCTGACAAATGCCTTACTTCAATTTCTATGGCACACAAACTGTACGACACGGAAATGGCCAGAGTTTTAGTGTACTGGGAAACAGTTCAGCTAGAAACTGTAGAGTGTTGCACCATTTAAGTTTTGTTTTATTTGACAAAGCTAGAGGAAACCTCTACGTTTATAGCCCATGGCTTACCCGTTTCTTTTCGCACAGTAGTGAAACCGAATGGAAAACCCAAAAGAAAAAAATTGATCATTGTTATTGATTTATCGTTTTCTGTTGTCTTTTTTTGTTTTGTTAAATAATCTTATTGAATTTGATTTTTTCAACCAACAAATATTGGTAAGTGTTTAGTGCAATATATATAACTTGTAGGATAATGCACAGAAAGAAATATGTTTTGTAATTTATTTCCTTAATTTGATGATTTCAATTTGGTTGTTGTGTTGCCAAACCCTCTTTTAAAAGAAAAAAGAAAACCAAGTTTCTTTTACATCTTACTATTCTATTTTTTCAATTCAATTGCAAATGTATCTTTGCTACAAAAAGTGATGAAAGAAATCAATGGGCTATGACTATTGGAGGTCTCTTACCCTGTTGTGGTGCAGCTGGGGCAGTAGCAGCAGGGGAACTGCTCCTCGAAGTAAAAATGAATGGCGCAGCACGTCCACAGCAACTAGCCCAACGGTGTTGCGGTAGACAAAAATGCTTGGGAGTTTTGTTGGAGCTGTTCGTTTGGTTTAGTCTGTCTTCATTAGAAGTAAATATGATAAGTTTGTCCCTTTCTTTGGGCCATGTTCGGTTGCTTGCCCCTTTCTTTTGGCCATGTTTGGTTGTTTGCCCCTATCTTTTGGCCATGTTTGGTTGTTTGCCCCTTTCTTTTGGCCATTTTTGGTTGCTTGCCCCTTTCTTTTGGCCATGTTTGGTTGTTTGCCCCTATCTTTTAGCCATGTTTGGTTGTTTGCTCCTTTCTTTTGGCCATTTTTGGTTGTTTGCCCATTTCTTTTGGCCATGTTCGGTTGTTTGCCCCTTTCTTTTGGCCATGTTCGGCTGTTTGCCCCATGGATGAAATATACCAGGATTGCCAGCTGTGGCTGCGTAATAGAAATTTTGTGACAAGCCAAATGTAGCCGTTTATGGGAGCCGCCATACTGCTCCGAAATTTTCAAGACCACTTACATCTCGTAATCAATATCGTTTTTTTATTGATTTTTACACGCTCATTTCACGCCGTGGGCACACTTCGTTAGTTTTGATGATTCAAGTATTGCTACTTACAATATCATATCCGCTCCGAGAACAAAATTGAATATGCCAACGATAACATATATGTAATCTTTGGTACACGGCAAACTCGGTTTAAAAATTTATTGATTTTACGCAGCTTCCGCTCCGAAGCTAAAAACGCTCTTGTCGTGTGGCAAAAATCGGAACATTGCCTTAATAGAAATAGTTACGATTATTTTGTGAGCTGCTAGTGTAATTTATGTTTCCGCTCCAAACAACCAATTCAATATGGGCCCCATGGATGACTTCCCATTGGCCAAAATTGGCTACACCCCGTTCGGGTTTCCGGCAATCCTGGTATATTTCATCCATGGTTTGCCCCTTTCTTTTGGCTATGTTCGGTTGTTTGTCCCTTTCTTTTGGCCGTGTTCGGTTGTTTTTCCCTTTCTTTTGGCCATGTTCGGTTGTTAGCCCCTTTCTTTTGGCCATTTTTGGTTGTTTGTCCCTTTCTTTGGGCCATGTTTGGTTGTTTGCCTCTTTATTTTGGCCATGTTCGGTTGTTAGCCCCTTTCTTTTGGCCACTTTTGGTTGCCAACTGATGAATATGAACTTAATACAAAACAAACTTAAGTTTGTTTGGTATTAGCTCAACAAGCTTTGAGCCCATACACCGTGGAAGTTTGAGGGGAATGGAAAAACAGAGCTGTGCCGTTGATGCAAAAAGTCATAGATTTGAGTCTAAGTTAAGAGATTTTAATCCCTTTCATAGCCATATCTTTTATTGGAGATTTGTAAATGTTGGTAATGTAGTGGGAGGCACGTGTGGTCTAGTGGTTAAAGTGCTTGCACTTCAATCCTGGATCTGGGGTTCGATTCCCAGCACGGTTATCTGTGAGCAAGATATTTGGCTTCCTATGCTCTGCCTGGTCGGATATGGGCATAAAAATAACGTGGTCCCTAGTTTGATTGCACTCTCCATAATAACTATGGAGTCATGCTAGTAAAAGATCCCCCTCTGCCTTTTCGGAAGAGTAGCCGGTAACGGCGGGCATGGGTATAGGGTGTTTGCTATTTCATGTACTGAAACCTCTAAAGGTCGCCTCTATTAGAGGATGTACCGCTGGTTCAAGTAAAGTATATATATAATGTGACAGTCGTCTGAGCAATCTGTTGATATTTAATACTATGACTTTGCACCCTGATGTGTTGTCAATTTGAGCGGGTGGAGGGCGGTAGGGTACAGTACAGCTGCTAAAGACTACTTCTAATGCACCTAACACCTGCCTTCTGCCAACCACATTCATTCACATTAGTCATGCTTACCATGGGCTCCTGCAAAGCTTCTATCAAAGAACGTGTTTGTGATATTTTCTACATTCTCCTCAGATGTCCCGTGCCATAAATTTCTCTCTATAATAATACCTGTTCCTTCTAGCTGTTTGTCTACAGACTTTTTGACCGTGCTGTAAAGCTGGTAAGCCACAGGATTTTGCACTCGAATTATCTAAACAGAGATTGTCAATTCTAGTTAAACTGGAAACAGCTTTCAACCAAACTTGGCAGCATCATTGAGAACACTGGTCAGGCACTCTCAATGCCTGCCTATAAGCTTTGCCTGCTAGAGTCAGCAAATATGAGCAACTTTACCTCTAATATCTCAGCTTGTGATTCTAGAGTTGATTTGAAGTCTTCGGCCACCTCAATCCACTCCTCTGTGTCTTCTGTTAGCTCCACCTTATTG
Organism: Cryptosula pallasiana; assembly: GCA_945261195.1. NCBI lineage: Eukaryota > Metazoa > Bryozoa > Gymnolaemata > Cheilostomatida > Cryptosulidae > Cryptosula > Cryptosula pallasiana. The sequence goes on from OX183136.1 coordinate 141,666, forward strand.
GATGTGTCTAATGGTCCCTCCCAGTAATTAGGGAACTCTAGTGAGTAGAGCAAAGTGTGCAAGCGCTGTACAATACCATGTGTGGTATGACACATTCTATACAACAACTTACCACTGCATTGCTTAATAACACTAGCAGTCAAATCAGACTTTGGGTCTTCCCATGAATTTGTACTCTGCATCTTTTGCTCAAGAGTTTTCAAAGCTTCACGTGTAGTGTAGTTTTCATGAAAATATTCCTTAAATGCCTGCAAATAAGGTTCAAGAAGCAATGACATACTGCAGAAGTCTTGGACCACGGTTGAAGGGCAGGCAAAGAACGAACCTTCACGCTCCTCTTGTCCAGTTCGTGCACCATCAGTGTGACTACTTGTAGGCTTGTTCGCTTCCTCTCCGACACAGATGCAAGGAAACAGCTGATTGCAGCGACAAGACCTGTAACTACATCTTCAGGAGGGTACCTCAACTGTTCAGTACCCAGGCTTGGAATCACTACAGAGGTAAAGCCTGCGTCGTCAGCCATCCGTAAACATTTCCTTATGATAATCTTCAGACTCTGACAACAATTATAAGTAAGCCATTACTAAAGGAAAGTGTGATGAGAATCCCCGCACCCATTACTAGTGCCTTGTTTGGGTCAAAATCAAACTCAAAGTTTGGATCAAGGCCTTACCTCGAATGAATAACTGCTAGGGCATCTGCAATGGTAGACTTTCTTACAACTTAAATTATAGCCCTTGCTTTCTACTACATGATTGACCTTGAGGGGGCCAAGTCGGCAACACTCCCTCTGCAGCTCATGTCCAGCTTTTTCCAGTAGAGCAGAGGCTAGTTTACCGTTAGATAAATCGAGGTTCTTATCAGTAGAATTGATTAGAACATCAGCCTGTAAGGAACAGCAGACGTGGGAAGAGAGATCACTCCACTACACCCTCTCGAGTTACTCTCTCCGCTACACCTTCTCTACTTACTCCCTCCACTATACCTTCTCTACTACACCTCTACTTACCTATACCTTCTCTACTTACTCCCTCCACTACACCTCTACTTACTCCCTCCACTATACCTTCTCTACTTACTCCCTCCACTATACCTTCTCTACTTACTCCCTCCACTACACCTCTACTTACCTATACCTTCTCTACTTACTCCCTCCACTACACCTCTACTTACTCCCTCCACTATACCTTCGCTACTTACTCCCTCCACTATACCTTCTCTACTTACTCCCTCCACTACACCTCTACTTACCTATACTTTCTCTACTTACTCCCTCCACTACACCTTCTCTACTTAATCCCTCCACTATACCCTCTCTACTTACTCCTTCCACTACACCTTCTCCACTTACTCCCTCCACTACACCTTCTCTACTTACTCCCTCCACTACACCTTCTCTACTTAATCCCTCCACTATACCCTCTCTACTTACTCCTTCCACTACACCTTCTCCACTTACTCCCTCCACTACACCTTCTCTACTTACTCCCTCCACTACACCCTCTCTACTTACTCCCTCCACCACACCTTCTCTACTTACTCCCTCCACTACACCTTCTCTACTTACTCCCTCCACTACACCTTCTCTACTTACTCCCTCCACTACACCCTCTCTACTTACTCCCTCCACTATACCTTCTCTACTTACTCCCTCCACTATACCCTCTCTACTTACTCCCTCTACCACACCTTCTCTACTTACTCCCTCCACTACACCTTCTCTACTTACTCCCTCCACTATACCTTCTCTACTTACTACCTCCACTACACCTTCTCTACTTACTCCCTCCACTACACCTTCTCTACTTACTCCCTCCACTACACCCTCTCTACTTACTCCCTCCACTACACCCTCTCTACTTACTCCCTCCACTATACCTTCTCTACTTACTCTCTCCACTACACCTTCTCTACTTACTCTCTCCACTATACCTTCTCTACTTACTCTCTCCACTATACCTTCTCTACTTACTCCCTCCACTACACCTTCTCTACTTACTCCCTCCACTATACCCTCTCTACTTACTCCCTCCACTATACCTTCTCTACTTACTCTCTCCACTACACCTTCTCTACTTACTCTCTCCACTATACCTTCTCTACTTACTCTCTCCACTATACCTTCTCTACTTACTCCCTCCACTACACCTTCTCTACTTACTCCCTCCACTATACCTTCTCTACTTACTCTCTCCACTATACCCTCTCTACTTACTCCCTCCACTACACCTTCTCTACTTACTCTCTCCACTACACCTTCTCTACTTACTCCCTCCACTATACCTTCTCCACTTACTCCCTCCACTACACCTTCTCTACTTACTCCCTCTACCACACCTTCTCTACTTACTCCCTCCACTATACCCTCTCTACTTACTCCCTCCACTATACCCTCTCTACTTACTCCCTCCACTACACCTTCTCTACTTACTCCCTCCACTACACCCTCTCTATTTACTCCCTCCACTATACCTTCTCTACTTACTCCCTCCACTACACCTTCTCTACTTACTCCCTCCACTACACCCTCTCTACTTACTCCCTCCACTATACCCTCTCTACTTACTCCCTCCACTACACCTTCTCTACTTACTCTCTCCACCACACCTTCTCTACTTACTCCCTCCACTCTACTTACTCCCTCCACTATACCTCTCTACTTACTCCCTCCACTACACCTTCTCTACTTACTCCCTCCACTACACCCTCTCTACTTACTCCCTCCACTCTACTTACTCCTCCACTATACCTCTCTACTTACTCTCTCCACCACACCTTCTCTACTTACTCCCTCCACTCTACTTACTCCCTCCACTCTACTTACTCCCTCCACTCTACTTACTCCCTCCACTACACCTTCTCTACTTACTCTCTCCACCACACCTTCTCTACTTACTCCCTCCACTCTACTTACTCCCTCCACTATACCTTCTCTACTTACTCCCTCCACTTACACCTTCTCTACTTACTCCCTCCACTACAGCCCTCTCTACTTACTCCCTCCATTATACCCTCTCTACTTACTCTCTCCACCACACCTTCTCTACTTACTCCCTCCACTCTACTTACTCCCTCCACTATACCTTCTCTACTTACTCCCTCCACTACACCTTCTCTACTTACTCCCTCCACTACACCCTCTCTACTTACTCCCTCCACTATACCCTCTCTACTTACTCCCTCCACTACACCCTCTCTACTTACTCCCTCCACTACACCTTCTCTACTTACTCCCTCCACTATACCCTCTCTACTTACTCCCTCCATTTATACCCTCTCTACTTACTCTCTCCACCACACCCTTCTCTACTTACTCCCTCCACTCTACTTACTCCCTCCACTATACCTTCTCTACTTACTCCCTCCACTACACCTTCTCTACTTACTCTCTCCACTA